>CAKNWW010200690.1:0-13694 GCA_932074435.1 Andricus kollari
TACAATACAATAAAGCACATCTTTAAATTTCTGAAGCAATACGACATTAACATTTAAATTTCCAATTTGAAATTGCCGCCTGTTCCACTTGCCCGCGAGGGGAGGCGACGGCTGCGACCGCTGGGGAGGAGTGGAGACGAGGCGAGACTCGTTGGATATCGTGTCGACCCTACCCCTCCATGGCGCGGTGTAGCCGTGCGTCCCCCTGCTCGACACCCGTTTGGGTCGAGAGGTTTCTTATCTCTGTTCCAGATGGTCTCGAAGGGTTTGCCACCATCGCCTAGTTATCCAATAAAAACACCAGGTCATGGCTGTATGTACAAAGCTTCAATGCTAGCGTACGTTGCCAATGTAAACCTTAAGTTCGCTTAAGGAATAAGAAGAAGAAGAAGAAGGGTTTACATGAGTATCACGTTTAAAAATATACGGGTTTCAAAATAAAATATAAAAATAGAGACTTCATAAAAATTACCTTCTTCATGTTCTCAGTGCTAAACTTGAATAAAACTTTAACTTAGAAATGAAAATGAAATAAATTGTATGCAACAACCATGTTACCCTTTGTTGAAAGTGGTTTCTAATAACTCCAAAACCTCGTTATAGGAAAAAATTTGTTGTCTTAAAGAGAGACTTGTGTATCTGAAGCGCTGAACATGTAACAACGTCGGACTTTGAGTTTTTCGGCTGCTTCCTGGAATACACATTCAGGAACAACGAGCAATCTAGGTATTATGTCACACGTGAAAGACACATTCACCAAGTCTGATGGGGAATGAATCATTTGGTCCCCTTTTACGCTGCATCTCATATATATCCTGAACTAATAACCGCCTGATAAAGAGAGATTTTTATTTGCTTATATTATTGCATTGATAATGAGAAAAAAATTGAAACATGACAAACCGCAGTCCTCTTAAAAATGTAATGATGATCATTATAAAAAAAGTACTTATACCACTTTTAACTCCGGAGCACCGCTATCAAAAATTTCACGTACATCATGCAATTATTTGAGATTAATTATTTCATTATACCACCTCGCCGGCATACAAAGTTACTAATGAAATTTTCTTCCAATTCACCACTTATTTTTTCTAAACATGACGCACTATTACTCCATTTCATACTAGTGTGCATGGTATGTAGGAAAATAAACGTGGCCGCTATTCTCCTAATTGTCTGTGGTATAGTTATTACTTTTCTTGTTAGGACGTCAGATTCGTTCTATTATCACAAGGCGCCAAATAACGATTAAAATTTTTCAAATTTGAAGTTTATAGAAATAATAGCATATTATACTCACGTGTTTTTATGCCTGTTTCCCGTACTCAAAGTAGCCGTTTCTGCGACAGTAAGAGGTGAGGAGCGGGGGAAGTTTCAGGCACTTTAAACTCCAAGGAGTTAAAAATTCCCAAAACTGTACTGCTCCAGACTTGCCACATGCGCATTCATTTTCACCCCGTGCGTATTGCTATACTCCGTACAATAATGGAAGTGTAAACCTGACCTCAAACGTAGGTCGTACTTTCATCGAAAAACTTGTAAAACCTACTTTTGTCACACAAAATATTTAAAAAGAATATACCATTTCTATGTCTGCAGCACAGCTGCATAATAATGTACCTTCCAGACAGAAATATTTGGATCTCAGTAATGTAAAATATTGCTCAAAAGATCTGTTTTTTTTTCCTTTCAAATCCAAACTTTCGGAGTATTTTCTTCAAAAGTATGCTTTCGAAATATAATTTATTTATAAAATACGTACATTCCTAGACATTTTTGCGAATTTATTGCAATTCATTGTTGTAAATTGTCTATAATCTGATATAGTATGTATTTAAAATGAATCTACGTTACACAAAGTCATCTGGTCGCCACAGTACATATCAATTTAATTTTTCCCTCAACTTACAATAATTAAAAATTAAACTGGCTATTTACACACACACTCACACTTAGTATGACAATTTCACTTTTATCACCGTATAGAAAAATATCATAACAGCGAATTATTTTCATGTTTCTGAATTCATCGAACAGTTACTAATTGATATTAAAAAAATTCAAAAGACTGAAAATCTGAACAGGTAAGCCTATAAAGAGATTTTTCGAGTACATATTTTGAGTGGCCCAAAATGAGAACCTTTCGATTTTTTATTATTTGCAACCGGTAAAATCTTCATACTAAAGAACTAATTGCCATTTAAAAAAAATAAGTTTTAAATGATATTTAGAGGTGGCATTTAAGTTATTAATTTCTTATGGAGTTTAATATTGGAAAAAAACTATTTTTCTCCGTGCTTGAATCTAAAATATAAATTATTTAAAGAATATTATGAAATTTGGAAACGTCTTACTAACAAGGGAAGGTCTTCAGGTGTTCAGCGCCCGGAGGGTTATAACCGGTCAGAATAGATTCCTTCCGGTACCCACAACAAAATTCAACCCATCCTAGCCCCTACCTTTTTGATGTTTTTCCACCTTAACTCTGCAAAGTTTTGAATTTCAACTTTTTTATGCGGTTTTTCACATGCAGTTGAAGCAAATTTTTTTAAAGCTCATTCTCCTCGTTGCAAAAGCTTTTCTAGTATTGAACTGATAGGTTATTCTTGATGTTTTTGAGGATTCTTTACACGATTCTGATGTTACTTTTTTATTATAACATCACCTTCATGAATAATTTGACGTTTTAATTAATCATCTTGTAAATTCTACGATGAGACAGGCCTGCAAATAATGGGGTCATGTCAGTTGTTGGAAAGCGGAGGGTCATTTCCGAAGTGCATGTATATATGCATGTCAATTTTATTTCCGCTTGAGTAACAAACATCCCACGAAAAATATGAAAGAAAAACTCTCATCGAAGGTTTTTGTTAGAAATATCGTTAAAATTAGATTTATCGACTATCGTAGAATTTACAAGATGATCAATTCAGACGTTAAATTCTTCATGAAGATGATGTTATAATAAAAAAGTCACATCAGATTCGCGTAAGGAATTCTCAAAAACATAAATAATAACCTATCCATGCAATACTACATAAGATTTTGCAACGAGGAGAAACGAACGTTAAAAAATGTGCTTTAATTGCATGTGAAAAACTGCTTAAAAATGGTTAAAAGTCAAAACATTGCAGAGTTGAGGTCGAAAAATATCAAAAAGGTAGGGGCTCGGACGGGTTGAACTTTGTTGTGGGTACCTCAAGGAATCTTTTCTGACCGATTATAACCCTACGGGCGCTGAACACCTGAAGGCCTTCCCTTGTAAGTAATGAAGAAAGTACTCCAAACAAAATTATCAAAAAATAATTATTAGGACTATTTTTAAAGCTTCGAACATGGCTATTTTTACTTAAAACCTTAATTTTTACGAACTTACTTCAGGCCCTAAATACTTTTTGTTATCGCTGAATATTACAACAGTTGTTTCTCAAATAATTTGTCCATAAGCGATTCAGGTAGTTCATAAATTACTCATTCAATGGTAAGCTTGTTGTCTCGGCTATAATCCATTCAGGCGCTACTATACCTATACATTACGTCACCCTATAGTTATACTACGTCATGTCCACTTTTTGAAAATTTTAAACCATTATTATTTTTAGGCTCAGTAAGTATTAAACTTTGTTCTAAATAAGTTTTTCCTTGAAATTTACTCACTAAGCTGTTGCAATAAATAATAAAAATAGTGACGTTAGTTAAAAGTTAGAATTATATTACGCCATGTCCTTTTTTGCATGGTTATAAGTGAAAAAATGCGAACTTCATAGCGCAAATTTTATATAGGTAACCAAACTCTAATTTAAGAGATAAAAATTTTGAAAATATACTAAACCTTAAAAGTAACCATCAGAATATTACTCGAAAGTCAATGATTTGAGAATAACTCATTTAATTCAAGGTATGCAATACAATATAATAATGTAAACTATCATGCTGTTGAAATAAACAATTAAAAATATTTTGGGGATATAGCCTACTATAATTCTGAGAAAAAATGAACTTCTTGAATCTCATATTACGCCATGCCCAAAACCGATTTTCCACATCAGCTACAACACATTTCTAATAATATTAAAATTTGTGTTAATGCGTTCTTGATCATTCATTATTTTTGACCGATAAACTTATTGTGAAATTTAACGACTTTAAATAGAGTATAATATGGTTAAACTTTAAACCTCATATTCTCAGTTTGACAGTTAAGGGACATGGCGTAATATAACTTTAGGCCAACGATTTTTCTCGCAGGCAGTAGACTTTTACAGGTAGAAGACACCCTGAAACTCTTATTGTCAGTCTCAATAACCTGAGTCCAAGACAATAAAATTCGCAGGAAACCTCGCCCACTTCCCCATAATCCAATTACAGTGACAAAGGTACCCAGGAAAATTTAACGTTTCCTTTGACAGTTGACGATTTTATGAACACCGATCGATTTTCTAACCAACAAATTTGAAAGCGTGGGCGCCACCTCTAAATATTATTTAAAAAAATGAAAATTAGTTTTTTAGTATGAGGAGCATGTTTCCAGTTCCAAATAGTGAAAAATAGAAAATCTGTCTATTTGCGCCACCCTTATATACATATGACACTAGGGTGGTCTAAAAATGCATTGCAAAATTTTGTTTCACCCTAGAGGGCAAGGCCCCCCGCAAAAGTTTCCATTTCCGGAGAAAGAAAATCCCGAGTTTTTTTTTTCGAAATTCGAATATTAACACGTTCCACCGGGCACTTTAAAATCCCATTTGATTAACATGGGGAAATTTTGGATTTTCGAAAAATTGAACTTATGTTCCAGGGTTTGATCGAAACGTGCCAAGATTTGTAGAGATTGAAGAGGAGTACCTATGAAATAAAACCATACTAATAACTTTCATTTTTAACCCCCCCTCACCCCCCCCCCTCACAGCGCCCCAAATATGACCCAAAAATAAAAAAACTACATTTTTACGTATTATTGTTACTTTGTAGCAATTGCCGTCGTCTTTTTCATACAAATAATTACAAATGGACAATTTAAATATTTCCCATGACTCTTTAAACAATTTTTAATTGTTTAAAGAAATTTAACTTATTTAAACAATGATTTATTGCCAAAAAATGTAAAAAATAATCGTATTTTCTGATTGAAATGTAATAGTTTGTCATTGTTTGAAGAAGTAAATTTTTCAAAGAACATTATGTAATTATTTAAACAATTACTTATTGTTTATTCTCAACCTTTCTTAAAATTGACCTAGAGATATCCAGCAGCAGATTTTCGTAGTGTTAGGTTCCCCCGGCTTTTTTCCTACAATAATAAAGATTTTGCCTTAACAATTTGGGGACTGATAGCGAACATGCTAACGGACGTCCCCGAACTCTTCTGTTGTGGAATAATTAAAAAAATTTCATTTTGCTAAATTTGATTATTATGTGTGTATTTTGAGGTTATGTGTGTTACCATTCTCCCCGCAGCTTTACTTCCAAACTACACAATATTTTTGGTCGAAAACTTAGGACAAGTAATAAAACATAGTAACTAATGTCCCGGAACTAAGCTTGTTTGTAGGCAATCCAAAAAATATATTTCATAAATAATTTAATTTATGCTCGTTAGGTCGCCCTCTATGCCACTCGGTACAACAGATACCAACATTATCGGAATGACAGAGACTTGACAACCGATCCTAACCCCCAAATAGTAAATATACAGAACAATTTTATTTAGCAGAATATATTTTTTTTGCTATTATCCCTTTAAGAAAGAGTTCGGGGACGTCCGTTATTCTATTTTATAGCATCTCCGAATTCAGTTTTTACAAATTTTGAGTTTTATGGACAAAAACCCGGGGGAACTGAACCCGATTGAAGTATCACATGCCCTTAATCAAATGCGATTTTGAAGTGCCCGGTGACACGTGTTAATATTCGAATTTCGAAAAAAAAAAATTCGGGATTTTCTTTCTCCGGAAATGGAAACTTTTGTGGGGGGCCTTGCCCTCTAGGGTGAAAAGCGTTTTTTGGGCCACCCTAATATGACACACACACACACACACCCGCGCGCGCGCGTATAAAGTGCGGAAGATCCACAATATTAAAAGTTAGCCAAATAAAATAAGTAGATGTTCTAAGAAAATTTATTTGATATCTCTTTGAAAACTTTCAGGGTCCTCAGCAAGCATATGAAAAGCCTAAACTCAACTGTGTGTGTGTGTGGGGGGGGGGGGGGGCAGGTTCAAAAGTTGACATTTCTTACCCGAAAGTTCCCATTCGGATATTGTACACTATAATTTCGGATTGGATCTGCGGTATATGTGAGACGAAAATCCAATATACCCAATCCGAAACTTCTGGATCTTGTTTCGAACATGCCTACATTGCCTAAGTATCTACTAATTTACTTATCAAGTAAATCTGGGTGGGTTTATAATTGTGATAAAATTGCATGTTGACATTTTCTTCACATATGTATTCGCATTAGTAAGAAACGTGAAAAAATTGAATAGAATTAGAGTGAGAAAAAGAAAACGAATATATGCATATAGTTTTAAGCTATAAAAGCTGCGAACAAAATGATTCAACGGTATTGGAACGGTAAGCCGAAATGTCGGTAAAATACTTTTTTGATCGAAAGCACCTTTTCACTTGGAATTGCATTATCACCTTTTTTGAAAAAGAGCCAGGAGACTTCTAGACTTTCCGGTGACGAAGTGGGTTCTGAGATTAGCAAAAGTAGTGGTGTAAACTCTGTCTGGGCTACGGAGACAAACAAAAGGTGGAAACAAATTTACGTGATAAACAAATTTTAATTGATAGGTTGTTGCGTATGGGGTTTTCCTATTGATTATAGTTCCATGGCATTTTATGCAGAAACAATACATTTGATCAATAAAATAAGATGAATTTCGCTGAAATCTTTAGAAAATTATACATAATGTATTTTGGAACAAAAGTGGGTTCACAGAAAAGCAGTGATATCCAAAGCGTTTTTACTACGAAACTTTTTAAGACCATATTTAAAAACATTGATATTCGAAATAATTGCTTCTTCATATCTAATTTAAGTTCAAAAATAATCTTGTACATAAGGTACGGTGGAAAATCAATATAAATAAATAAAACTGCTATGTAATAAAATAACTAGTAATTAACAATTAAGTACATGCAAAAGTTACTTTCATGATTGACTTTTCCAAAAAGAATCGGAAGCATTAGGCTTTCACACTGAACAAGCCATGGAATCGGTCCATTTTTACTTCAAAACTGTCAGTCATCCGCAATACTGTCGGCGATAATTGCACGCTCTTTATGAATTAAATGGCCTTCACGTTTAAGCACTACGTAAAATATAATTCAACCACATTTACAAAGTCGCAATTTTACATGTATTTAATTGTTAATTACTACTTATTTTAAGAAATTATACTTTTATTTATGGACATTTATTTACCATCTAATCCTATATGCAAGATTTTGTTCAACATAAAATGATCAATTTTTTAAAATATGGTGTTAAAATGTTTGAGGCAAATTTGCTTTGGGATATCACTGTTTTTCTGTGAACCCTCTTCAGTTCCAGAATATATTGTATACAATTTTCTAAGAATTTAAACGCATTTCGCCTCGGTTTATTGACAACATTTCTTGTTTTTACATACTCTTTTTTTTTAAAAAGATTTTTTTCAAAAGCATTCTGGCTGTTTTATTGTGATTGGTCTTAAAATGTAGTTCTTCCTTGTGTGATGTGCGTTTTCACCACGACTTTTGACACTATTACAATTTTCATAAGATTATCCACGACAATAAGGGCTGGAAACAAGTGCAAGATAAAACATTTCTAAATCTTTTGCAAAAGCCTTCCGTTTTAATTGGAGCAACGACTGTCATTTCGTTAGATCTGGTACAAATTTATACTTAGACGAGGTACGAATTAATCTTGCAGCACAGCTTTTACTTCATCTTTTGTTTATTTGTTCTTAGTATAGAGCAAAATAGATGCTAAGACTTCATAATCTCTAAAAAAGAATATGTACACTTTGAGGACATCCGAAGTGAAAAATGGGGTTTCAGAAAAGTAATTAGTGACATTCTCGGGCCAAACAATTAAAAACCGGAATGACAAAAGTAATACGATATAAATATCGCAGCATAAAATTTTTAAAAGTCTTGACCGAATGTGGGCCACTCGTCAGACCAAAGCTTCGCACCTCTTTTCTAAAAATATGAAAATCAGAATAAAGCAAAGAGGTTTCAAACATGTATAGTTCACAGCCGATATCTCCTTTTAATGTTTCTCCATTATTAAGGGTTTAACTTCTCTGTTCTTTGAAACAAAAGGAAAAAATCCGCCGGAAGATAAACAAAATTCCCTAATCTGGTTTCATTTCATTAACCACAGCAATTTTTTCTTGAAACACTGTATCAGTGAGACTCTACATGTGCTTGCAGATCGGATAGAGTACAGAAAGATTTTTCGCACAGAAGACAAACGTGCGCGTTTCCGTTATGAACGTCCAGGTGTTCGGCAAGATCTTCTTCGCTTGGAAAGATTTCGTCGCAAATAGTACAAGAGTGATTGTGCATCAGATTCCTTTGTCTTTCCCACTCTGCAATCGCAATATCTTCATCGTGTGCCTCCTTATGGATGGCGAGGATTGCCTTCGAGGAGAATACCTGTGGACATTGGTCGCAGTAGTATTTAACCTCCTTCGGTTTTCCATTATCGGTTATATTGATAAGGTTTGGATTGTCATCCTCATCGTCGAATAAATGATTCTCTACGTGGGTGCCCAATGCATCTTCAGATTCGAGGGACTCACCACAGATGGCACATTGATAATGCTCCTTCGAATTACGCTCGTCCTCGCTCATATCATCGCAGTGTTTTTGCAAGTGATCCTTCATCACTTCCTCGTCGTTAAATTCCTTGTCACATACGAAACAGGTGTAGCCCTCCTAAAATGATAAAAAGGGCTACTTAAAAAGAGAAAGCATCTTATTAATAAGTGATAGAAACTGTCATTGTATGACGTTACATAGAGTTAAACGCATACATTTCTCATCAAATCACTTGATTGCATCACAAAAATGTGCCCGTGACACATAAAATACTTTAATATATTCACGTGAAAAAGAAGTACAGAAAAATCTTGATAATTATTATACTTATGTATCAAAATTAAAAAAAATATGCCGCAACTGAAAAAGGAGAAATTAAATGGAATGTCTCATTAGCAAAATAACCGGAATCTAGTCACCATGCATTATTACGTCCAACCGTGAGTCCACATCGTTCGAGAATGCGATTTCACTGACCGCAATCTGATTTTACCACTTGAGACGTAGGGATTTTACAGTCGATTGTAATTTCAAATTAAAAATTCCTGCACCTTTTTTTACAGTGTAGAGGCCATTTGCGACGTGATTTAAAAAGTTTTTGATGTTGACATATAATATTCTTGGATGATCTTGGAGTCAAAATTCACTATTTATAAGCATTAATATCATTTAAAGAAATTATTTAATTTCAAATGTAAAGCAATTGAATTTGAAGAGCTAACTTCATTCATATTGTTATTCCGTTTGCGTATCGGCCATGAAAAGGATTATCCTTAAGTGATTTTCAGAGTAGTTTTAAATAACAAACAGGCGAGTTCCCACCGATAAATTTGATTCGTTGTATAGAGTTTCACCATATAAAGATATCCTGCAAGTTTTATATTTTTTCCATCTACATCTTAGAATTTATTCAAAGAAGTACGTAATTCTCTCAACTTTTGATTAAAATTATTAATATTAGGGGCGTATGTTTTATACAAAGTTAAATTTAATTAATTTCACGCAATACTGAAGGAGAAATATCAAATTGAAAAACTCAAAATTTGACATTTCGCAGTAGTATTTTGTAATTAGTTTTAGTATTAAAGTTAGTACTTAAAAATATGTATTGTTACCACATTAAACTTAAATTCGTGAATGATAATGTAATTTTAGTCTGATTCAAATTATTTTAAGTTTTCATAAAAAATAACATAATTTTGTGATGCAGCGCACCCGCCATTTTTGCAATGCATACCATAATTTAAAAATCATTTTTACAACCGGAATTTAATATTAACGCTCTTAAATATTGACATTTGACCTTACAAACACCACGGAACATTATATTTTAACATCCAAATTTTTGTAAATGACGTCGCAACGACATCTAGGCGATATATTCTGGAATGACCCATAGTATATTTAATATTCTAAAAAACATCTGCACTACATTGAACTCACTATTAACGCGATTAGTGATTTAAAAAAAAGTGTTGGCGTAAAAACTCTCAAAAGCAGCATATGCTATCAAACAAAGAAAAATCAGGAAACTGTTTCGGAAATGACACACGCACGGAGAAAACTGAATATTAAGGAGTAGATATTTTATTTTTTCTTTGATATAGAGATATTACTGGTTAATAACTGAAGTTATTACATGTCAGCCATGCAAATGGTAAAATACGTATTTGCATCTATTACATACGTATATTGTATTGCAAGACGTATGTTTATACACGTAACATGAAAGAAGTGCCTTTATGAATTTTATTAAAGATACGAAGAACTAAGAAGTGACAGGTGACTTATCCGAACTACAGATACGTCTTTCACCATTTGAACGATATATGTGTGCGGGCACGTACTATCGACAAAATAAGTTCTGTCCCTCTGCAGGCTTTTGTGGGCCCACTGCTATTTTGGAGTTTGCACCACAGTCAGTCTGCTAAAAAACGGGTCCACCCGAAAATCTCTTAAAGGCAGTAATAAAATAACTCTTGTAAAATATATTCAATTGCTGCCGAGAATTCGAAGATAAAAAGGTTTATTCCATTCTTATGCTCAGTCTCAGTATCTATTCATAAAGGCGCTCAGTTTACCTGAGTTGACAGTTAACACAGAAACACGAACTTGTACCTGAACTCAGCCATGCCCCCTGCGCAACCCTGCAAAGAACTTATAGACTGATAGTCCTTGCTACATTGTTTCCTTTATAAGAAGATGTGCTTTATCCTCCTTTCAGGTCAGTAGAAGCTGACCTAGTTTTTACTTTTTGAATTTTTTTTTACTTTTTATTGTTTAAATATATGAGAAGCATTTGATTAATAGAAAACTGCTGCAAAAATTCGATTTCGGAAAGACAATTAAATTTTCTAAAGGCACAAGAAGTGAATATTTGAGATGTATATCTTTGAACACTTAAATAGGATATTTCTTTTTGTGAAATAAATTACTAAAGAGTCTCGTCTAAAAGAGCTTCCGTTTCCGACATTAAAGTGTCAGGTAGCCGTGATTGTGCGGTGCCGAGTTTGGTAAGATTGTAGAGAAATTTGAGGTGAGTTGATGGTAAGAGTGTGTACGAAAGTTCTGTGAGTGAAAGATTGTTTGTTAGAAGTATTAGAAGTGAAGGAGTGAGTGATGTTTTCTGAGTTTGAGACTGATTTCGGTGGGCTGGATGGACTGGAAGGTTAGGGGCCATCCATATATTACGTCATCAATTTTCACCCATTCTTGACCCCCACCCCCGGGTAATCAACCCTAATCATCTGATTGACCCCCCCCCCTGATTACGTCATCATCTTCAAGACTTATCAGGATACCTGATTTTGTAATAGTAAGGAGTGGGATCACCGTATGTGTTTGGTGAGCAGAGATGGGACGAGCGACGTCCAAGAATTCGTTAATGTTTGCCACGAATGAAAACTTGGTCTCAGTATCACGCACACGCGCAGAGCTGTTTTCGCAGTCTAGTGTTATACCCGCTCCCCTATGTTATATTTTGACATTTCGATGCATACGTAGGTTATGTTCGTTTGTGCTTTTATTTTGTTGGGTGTATATCACATTCCTGAAATAAAAACGACAAGGAAAATGGCATCAAAAATATGAAAAGGATCTAGAAAGTGTAAGTACTACAATAACATTATTATAATGCGCGATACCAAGGCCAAGTTTTTAGCCGAGGCAAGCATTAAGGAATTCTTGGACGTTGTTCGACCCACTCCCCACTTACAGGGATACCACTCCTTACTATTCCTTCGTGGTTTACTTGACGTAAGGAGCAGGGTGGGAAGACCGGTATAACCAAGTAGTGGCGCCAGGGTAGGTAGCAGAGTGAGGTAGCGCCGTTGCGGAAGAGTTCACGCAAGATACGTAGGTCGATGAAGACAGAGGTTACTGGGAATTGGTTTGATGGATAACGGTGACAGCGAAAATAAAGAGGAAAGTGATTCACAGCAGGAAGTGTTTTGTGCACCCAAATGTGAGGCAAAAAGCAGGAAGTCAAGGGGGAAGTACAGAAAAACGATAGAAAGGAAGAAATTGAAGTCGGAGAGCTTAGGTTTGATTAAGGGATTCATTAATATGATGAGGAATAAGGCTGAAGCAGGAAGAAGTGAGGACAAGGTAGAAGTAAGATATAGCTTTAAAAATTCGAAAATGCTCAGGATACCTGAAAAAGATAAGAAGGGAACGGGGGAGAAAGATAGGGGGAAAGAAGAAGACATACTTGAAAATATAGGTCAGATAGAAAACGAAAATTTAAAGTTAGAAGAAATGCGCAAAAAGATGAGAAAATGGGTAGTTAGGAATAATTTGGAAAAAGCATGCAGACCTTAGAACAAACACTTGAAAAGCAGGTAGAACCTAGTAAATAGGTAGCACAGTTAGAAAGTAAGATAGAGAAGATATAAAGCTCAAAACGGGAGTTTAGAGGTGGGGAGAGCGGGAATGAGGATAAGGAAAGGTTGACAATAGAATTAAGAATAGAAAGGAAAGAGAGAGAAGAGAGGGAGAAAAATATAGCGATAAAGCGTATAGGATTAGAGATGCGTAGGTAGAGATGGAGAGAATGCGAAGTGTGGGAAAGGAAGGGGGAAGAGGAGAGTAAATGGCAATGATGAAACTAAAGAAATTGGAGCATAAATGGGAAGTGATGACAAAGAAGAGAGCGTTATATGAAAGCTCGCAGAGAATAGATGAGTTGACATTGGCAGGAATATGCAGTACAAGTTAAGGAAAATAGCGGAACAGGAAAGAAAGAAGGGTAAAAGAATATGGGTTAAGTATGGGAGAATACAGATAGAAGGGAAAGAAGGGAAGAATATTACTGGAATTTAGCAGGCTTGGAAAGCAAGGAAAGGGAATTTATATGAAATTTGGAACAATGGAATGTAGTAGTAATCATGGAGACGTAGCTAAATGAAAAGGGATGGGAAAGAGTAAGGGGAAAAGTTTACCAAGATGTTACAGATGGCAAGTTCAAAATGCAAAGAGGAAAAATAAAAAAGACAGAGCAATGGGAGGAATCGCGATGGGAGTAAGGAAGAAATGTAGAACAGGGCAGGATAGGAAAGAGATGATGGAACAAAAAGAAGAATTAATAGTAGAAGATGGGAGGAGAGAGGTGGAAGATTGTGAAGGTGTACGTGAACGGTTATATGCCGGAGAAATCAGGAGACAAAAGAACTGATGGAAGAAAATAAAGAGATTAAGCTTATTAGTAGGAGGAAATTTTAATGCGATAACAGGAGATAGAGGAGGAGAGGAATTGGGGAGGATAGTGAGGAAGAAAATCCAAAGACAAGATACTGAATAGGACGGGAAAGAAAGAAAGAAAGAGAGAAAGAGAAAGAGAGAGAAAGAGAAAGAGTGAGAGAGAGAGAGAGAGG
>CAKNWW010200697.1:0-14869 GCA_932074435.1 Andricus kollari
TTCTTCCCTTGCGGCACCTCTCACCCGAAACCGCCACGCGGCGTAATTCTTGGAACGCATAAATTGAAATTACTGAAATTGATATTCGACTGTACACCAAACTCTCGGTTTCAGTCCAGTGTCGGGGGTTGTCTTCGGTCCCAACTCGAGGGATCCAAACGTAAACAACCGTTAGCGAGAGACACTGCGACGGACGTCGCAACTTCTCTCGCCTGAGACAGCAGTTCTAGGAAGGCAGAAACCGGGGGGACTGAAACCGAGAGTTTGGTGTATCTTAAAAATGAAACGATTTATTTAACTTTTAACGCTTTGTGATCATTATTTTGCACCACCCTAATAGCCACCCTCAGTTTTTGTCAATACAATTATGCAAATTTTCAATTGAGATTTTAATTACGTCTCAGATATGTTAAATCGGAAAACTGTCGTACTAAATCATAGATAGTATTTCAGATGAGTTCTCGTAGGACACTAATAAAAATATGTGTGCTGACTTTTGAACCTACTTATGATGAGTCTTTCTAAATTTCATAATTTTCTTATTTACAAGTAGCAATCCTAGTTCTTGGACTAGACTCTCATATTCGTTGTCTCTACACTATTCTGATAAACTTTAAAGAACGCACACAGAATTCTACAAACTTATTGTTAGAATTGACTTACCAGCTGCTGGATCCAACTGGTAGTTTTGCGCAGGAAAATTAGGAGTCTGCTGCTGGGCAGTGGTAGTAGTTTGCTGTTGAGAAAGAAGTGGGTATCTAGCCTTTTTCCCTTTGTTGCTGGCTGGAGCGGTGTAAACTTGCTTTCTATCGGGTCCTGCGCCGGTAGAAGTCGCGGAAGAGGCTGGTGATTGCGTTTGGGTAGCTACCTGTACTTGGTTGGTATTACAAGCTGTCGCCTGAACAGCACCACATACAGGTTGAGGTGAAACTTCGGCAACAGCCGCCACGCCAGATACAGCGGGTAATGTTTGAGCTGGAAACGCTGAAAATTAATTTAATTACACTGTTACTTTTTTAAACTTAAGGTGACCAAAAAACTTTTATTTTAAAAATTCCCTGACTTTTCCCTGAAAAATTTTTCATTTTCGCTGACCATTAATATTTAAAGATCAAAATTCTAATCTTGTATTTTAATATACAATGAGGTTTTTATAAATGCAATGAAACAATTTTAAATTTAAATGTATTATTCTCAAGGCTGCCATAGTCTAATTTACTCAAAAAAGTGAAAAAGTTACCTATTTAAAGCGAAAAACTTACCAAAAGTGACTAATGTCCTATTGAAATTAAAATAACTCAAATGAATTGGAAACAATCAACAAATTTCATTGATTTCAGTAAAATTGGACTAAATGTAGAAGTATTTATGGGAAATGAGAAGACTTTTATGAAATTCATACAAATTCAAGGTGAATTAAAAAAAAATAAAGTCAATTGAAAGTAATTCAAAAATATGAAACAAGTCCATTGAATTGAGTAAATTTAGAAGAACAAAAAAATATTCAAGAGAATTCAGGGTGAATTCCCTGCTTCGTTCAACCACATCTGTTTTGTCCATTTGGCTTGCTTCTGGAATTACTATTGTCATAGAAAGGGTACTTTTTTGCTGCCACTTGTCCCACTGTGCTGGTCACACGCCCACACTGATTAACCCGTTTCCGCCGAGAACGCCACTCGCGGTACCCCGGTCTTTGAGAGCTTGTAACTGACGTTAAAAACGTCAAAATAAAATGAGATAGTCATATTCTAAAAGTTTAAGATCTGATCTTTCCGATGGTGCCCATCAAAATTTTTGGAACAAATTTTTCCTATTGCAAAATGCAGTTTTGAAAAAAACATGAATTTTTCACCCATTTTTTTTTTTTTGAAATCGAGTTTTCAAAAGGTTTCCCAAGTGGAATCGACTTGGAACCTCAGTGACCGGTGGAATAAATGTTTGAATATTAGGGACTCATGGTTCGCGGATCGATTTTTCACCTGGGGGTTTTCAATATGGCGCCTTGATTGCAAAATTTTTGTCAATATGTTTATGGATTTTTTACTCAATAACTATGGGGTTATGGAAAAATTGTCAAGAGAGAAAAAGTTCTTAGAATTACTCAGAAAATGCACCTGAATTTTTTCATAACGTTTCAAGAAAATTTTTTTATTTTTGCAAAAGGTAAATTTATGCAAAATTCAAAAGTTGCTCAAAAAAATCCAAAAAAATTCCCATGTATTCCTACGGTCGATTCAAAGAACATTCTATTCTTGTCAATTTCTCGGTAAATGTAATAGTTGTTGAATAAAAAATTTCTTCAAATTTCTTTAAATTTTAAAAACTTTGCAATCTTTTGAAATTCCTTGAAACTTTTAAAAGCTCTTCAAAATCTTTTAAATCCTTTGGAATACCTTCCAGTTATTTCGTTAGGGTTAGGCGTCTTCACGTGGAGGTCAATATTCGCAGGACGAGTAGTAACAACATGGCCAAAGGCCATGCTTTTTCAGGTCGTTCTGGCGAATATTGAATTCCACGTGAAGACGTGTGCAACCCTACAAGTGATGTAAGATATTTTATTCGAAATCAGTATGTTGTGAGACTGTAGGGCCCCCTCAAAAGTGAGCGTTAGATAGCCCTTTACAGAAATGGTGCGAGAACGTCCTATGAAGGAATGCTTTTTGATCATGATGATGATCAGTGTCCGAACATTCTTCTGTTTTTTTTTCTCCATTTGTCAAATTTCTCGAAGGCCAGCTCATATTTATCCTTTAATTTTTCGGGTAGTAAATCTTGTTGTGCTTCTTTCACTTCTTGATTTATGTTTAGTGGTGGGATTTTGGTTGTTTTTTTCATGATTTTGAGTTCAGGGAGATTTACAATTCTAGCATTTCGCGACGTAATTTCAGATAATTGAAGATTTCACGGATTCTATTGTTTTAGATGAAAGCATACGATTGACGTGCTAGTCAGTTGTTTGGGTTGTGATTGATAGGCGTTTGGAACTTATAATCTGCCAGTAGCTGATACCATTCGGCGAAGGGCTATCTAACGCTCACTTTTTAAGGGGCGTTATAGGCTCATAACATGGTGGTTTCGAATTAAATCTATTTGAAATTCCTTGAAAATGTTTAAAGTACCCAGAAATATTTCAAATCCTTTGAAATCCCTTCAAAATATTGAAATATATTACAAATTCTTTGGATTCTTTTAAATGCCCTGAAATATTACAAATCCTTCGAGTCCCTTGAAATCGCTTGAGACTTTTTAAATCTCTTGAATTACCCTTGGAATTTTTTTTAATGCCCTCAAGTTTTTTTAATCTTTGGAAACCTTTTCTAATTAATGAAATCTTATACACATTTCTTTGAATCTTTTAAAATACACTAAAAGATACACCCCAGAAAAAGGTATAAACCTAAATCCAATAGTGGTTCACCCACGGGTTCATTTATTGAAAGAAGAGTGACTAAAAATGAGCTTTTCATTTTTAAAAGTGACTACAATGACTTTATCTTAAAAAAGTGACTAGAATGTGATTTGAGAAAAAGATTGACTAAAAGTGACTGTGTGGCAGCCCTGCTTATTCATGACAGTTACTTAAAGTGCTTCTTACAACAATACAAAATAGACTTACTCAGCTGAGACTGTAGAAGTAACTGGGGTTGGAAGTTCTCTTCATTAATGCACGCTTGCATACCTAGGTTGAGGCCTGCCTCAAAAGCATTGATCACTCTCCTCGGTAAGGGTTGCGTGGATGTTATTTGCAGTCCAGCAGATACGTCAGCTTGTATCTGAACACCAGCTGTCGTCACCTGTAACGACGGCAAAGGCATGGATCCCGAAGGAATCGTAGGAACAGAAGGTACCGGTGGAACAGAAGCAGGAAAGTATTCGCGAGCTGTATGAAGATTGGTGCTTTGTTGAACTACCTGGCCAAGTTGTTGCTGCTGAACTTTCCCGGCAAGTTCCAGCTTTTTCAGCTCAGACTTTCCGGGATCCTCCGTCACTATTTAAGGCAAAGAATTCGATTACAATCGACATAAAAAAAGTTTATCCAGAAGAACTATTGGGAAATAAAATTAGGGACCCAATCTTCAGTAACAGAAATAATAACTTACCAGACGCGGTTTCATCCATGCTCAGCGATCTAAAGATGTCAACGGCTTCTTCAAGGGGAATTTGCGAAGTATCATTGAACACGTCGTCGACACCAAGAGATTTTGCTTTCTGTGCTGCAGCAAAAAACGGACAAGCTCCTTCCCGGTGTAATCTTGCGAGTTCCGGGTCCATTTCCGCGAGATTTTCTTGCGGTGGTTGCTGAGGTTGACAATGTACATTATTGTAGATGGTGAGAGAGACATATTTTTGAATCTCATAGTATCATTTCTAATGTGACGATGTCTTTCACCATTGCACAATCACTTAAGGTTAAATATGATTACTGTAGTCAATTCACGAGGAAACTCGCTATTCTAAGTTGATAGGAATACTATTCGTATAGGTTTTGGGCAAATTATCAATGTATCATGCACACTGGAAAAAGAAAAAGTGAGGAAGACACTTGGTCTCTTACTTGAGTTTCTCAAAAAGGGAAATTAGTATTACCAATCATATGCACTCTGTATTAAAATGCATCAATCTGCCTAAGAATGAAGCCTTTGCTTTATCTTCAAGAACGATAAAACGAAATGATAAAATGCTTCCTAAGCTTATTGAGTTATTAGGGTTAACAGTTTTTTTCATTTTGCAAGAAAACTTGGGTGTTCAGCGGAGCAAACAAGCAACAGAGGTCAACAGGACAATGGAGTTGTGCGTTCGACTTATACTTCAATTATAAAAAATCTCCTGTTCTAAGCTACCAAAAGTAAAATAGTGTTTCTTTAATCTACAACTACAAATAGAAGTTTCTAAAATACGACTTTAAAATGTGAACTCTAATACGTATTTTGATTTACACCACATTTTTAATTTCATCAAATGTCTCAGGTACTTCTTACTAGCTACAAGTTGCAAAGCAATATGTAAGCCATTTTATGTTTTTGAAATTTAACTCTTAAAAGGTATCAATCAAGCACTAAAACTTCGAGGGATATTATGTTAGGAAATACAAGGTTTGAAAAGCAAAAACAATTTAGTTGCACAAATGCGCTACGTGTCGAAGATTATGCGCATGGAATTGATGGGGAAACTATCAAGGTAGCTTGGAACGAGGATGAAATATGAAATATACCTGGCCAAGAAGATAGTGGGTGTGAGTGGGGTGGAGGTGCGCCATCAGCTGACTTGGCATCAGCATGCCGCCTCCACTGCCACCCCCGACACCACCTTGTTGTTGCTGCTGCTGTTGCTGTACCTGTATACAAAATTGGGTCCCGTCACACACTTAACGTATGATTTCTTTCAAAAACTCATCAAATAAAACGCACCAGTTTTATGTTTATTGCGAATTACTCTTTTTCAAATTCGTGGACACATTAGAATCGTTTTTGGTTCTCATCTCATCGACATCAAAGTAGGTCCAATTTATTCAAGTAATATGGAACTACACCCTCTGACGATTTGCGAGTAATGGACAGGGGGTTTAAAACTTCTTTTATAAACAAAGAATTCTAGACAATGTCAAGAATGTAGATAATATCAAAAATATCAATACCTAATGACAGGGTGGCCACTCAAGAGTCAGAAAAAAATACCCCGACATTTCCCAGTTATCGAAATTTTGAAATTCAAGCTTTGAAAGCTAAACAATTAATAACTAGTATTAAAATAAAATTTCTAAATCGACGAATCTAATGAGCAACGATTATAAATTCAAACGAACAGTATTGTACAACTTCAAATGTAAAGTCATTGAAGTTGAAAAGATGTAATGTCGATACCTTCAAAATTAGATAGTATGAGACAAATCATTTTAAATAGTGTACAATTGAACCGCTGGCGATCAAAAGGGGATACGCCCGAAACGCCGTCGTTTTAGTTGGCCCCTGGGTCATATTTTTTTCAGGCCAAATTTTACTTTTTTACTAACATATCCCAATAGGAAATTTTATTGCGCATATTTTTAGTGCTATAAATAAATGTGATAACTTCATTAGTTTTCGAAATAATCAAGAAAATGTTACTTTTTTCTGCAATCGCAAAATACGAATTTTTTGTGTTCAACTCACCACAAGTTCTACACCTAAACTCTTGTTAGGATTCAAGGAAGTTTTTAGGAAAATATCAGGCAATTACATTTTATAGTTTTAAAGCCACAATTGATTTAAGATCTCAGCGCCGTCCCATACGCGTGCAAGCTCGTCCTGCAATATCAACGTCTGTATAACAGCGGGCGATTGGACGGTCAAGCCGGTCACAGGACAGCGCTGAGATCTTAAATCAATTGTGTCTTTAAAACTATAAAACATAATTGCCTGATATTTTCCAGAAAACTTCCTTGAATCCTAACAAAAGTTTAGGTGACCGTCAATTTTAATTTTCTGAAAATTCGTTCGACTCCCGAAGCGTTTGAAACTATCAATATCTAATTTACGCCAAGAGAAGAATAAAAGTCGTTGTACATTTTTGGTGACAATTCATTGGAATTCTATGAATACCGTTAGTTTCGTTATATGATGGTGCATATTTTCTGAAATTTGTATTACAAAATTCCTATTATTGTAGAACTTGTGGCGAGTTGAACACAAAAAATTCGTCTTTTGCGATTACAGAAAAAAGTAAAATTTTCTCGATTATTTCGAAAATAATAAAGTAATCACATTTATTTATAGGACTAAAACTATGCGCAATAAAATTGCCTACTGTGATATGTTATTGAAAAATTAAAATTTGACCTGAAAAAAATATGACCCAGAGGCCAAATAAAACGACGGCGTTTCGGGCGTATTCCCTTTTGATAGCCAGCGGTTCAATTTCAAAGCCGTTCAAAAGTTAGATAAATTAAAATTCGAAACTGTTAAAATTATACAAATTAAAAAAAAAAACATTTTAAATTGTATAAAATTCCTAAGAAATATTAAGGCTTTCGATTAGAATTTGTACAATTGTCAATTATTAAAAGGCATTAATCTTTAAAATGAACAATTTTCGAACATTTAATTTGAAGCAAACAATTTTGAATTGTTCCTTACAATTTGAAAAATATGTATAAATTCAAATTAAATTCAAAAATATTAAATTTCAAACGCTACCACTTTCAATTTAAGTTTCTTCTGTTCCAAAAGTGTTGCATATAAAATTATTTAATATCTGAATAACTTTAAACTTAAAATTGCGCATTTATGACTTTCATTTTGAAATAAATATACAGAATCTCAAAGGCTTCAATTTGGAAATCTTAAAAATATAATATTTTCTATATTGATCTTCAAACTTCAAAATGCTCAAATATTAAGGTTTTTAATTTGCAAATGTACAATTTCAGTTTCAAATCTTGAAAGATTCTCTTCACAATTGTTGAATTTCAAATTCAAACACTACTGAATGACAACTGGATCAGAACCTCTTTTTCAAAACTCTGTTTTTAACGATTTCACGCAATTTAGAACACTATTTATCGATATACATTAGGATTATATAAAAAGCATTTTTCCTTTCACTCTTAAAAATGAATTTTTAAATTATGAGAAGGGCAACTGGTTTTTCCATCCACAAACACAGAAAATTTACAAAAATGTTTTCACCTCCCTGAAACTTTGTAAATAATGGTCCCATACTTATATAATTTTGACTACATTACAGTGCGAACATTTTTCGAAATTGCGGCATATCAATGAATACATATATTCCACATATTCAACAGGTCCGAAAAAGTTCTTACTATACTGTCGTGATTTTGTAAACAAATACGCAGTGTTTAAATTTATGAGATGGAGAACTGAATGTTCAATTTTTTGTTCTTGGTGAGTATATGCTTCTATAATTTTAATAATATTTTAAACGTGAAAAACTATCGCAGAGAACTCTATTTGTTTATCCTCCCAATTTTCATTTTTGGTTATCATCTAGTCTAGTTATCATTCTCATATCTTCAAATTATTTAATTTATAAAGTTTCAACCTAAAGTTTTCTGATTCGACCAGAAAAAAATCGAATGGGTGGAAATGATTTAAATCGAAGTTTAAAATACCGACTTAAGCGAATTTTAATCATCTCAATCGGGTCACCATACAGTCACCACCAATTCAGGCAAATCTCGTTGAATTATTTTCTACTTTTTTTTTTTAAATCAGAAAGACATTTACTGACTGAGTTGTCTGAAATGTGAGAAAACCTCCCAGTAAATGTAGTTCCGATAAAAAAAAATCAACGAAATTGGCCTGAATCAGTGGCGTCTGTGTATGGTGACCGACTAAAATGGTTAAAATTATGAGGCCAATTAAAAATTGCACAAACTGATAAACCGCAATTCGCGTGAATCGGCATTTTTAAATCCTCTGATTCAAATATTTTCCTTACAATCAATTCTTTTTCCCTGGACAGTGGCCACCCTAAATGACAATATCAAGTCTCACAGTTCCTATTGTCGAAAAAATAGGAAAAATATATCCCAGTGTGTGAGACCTGCACATTGCAATTCCAGACAAGTGATAACTTACTGAAAGTAAATATCTCTAATACTCAAATACAAAAAATGTGCCTATTTGCTTAATCCTGATGAGAAATCATCTACAGAAAACTGATTGTGCAATGATGAGAATACATGATTAAACTTGAAATAGATAATCCTCTTTAAAATATTTTTAGCGACAGCAATAAAAAATACTCACTTGTACTTGGTCGAGTTGTAACTGAAGCTGCTGGTTGAGTTGCTGGAGTTGGTGAACCTGCTGAACCTGGTACGTATGTTGCCGTTGCTTCTGGTGATATTGATGTTGCAGACCCGCCATTAGCGTCGCCTGTTGCTGCTGAAGTTTCGCGCTGAGGGCATTTCCGACTTTCCGAATGTTTTTACCCTCTTTCTTGGAAACGGGTTTGGCTTTCGGGCGGTCGCTGATAGCGGTGTTTTGGCTAACGTCGCTACTAGCTGTAATGGGTTGGGAAACGTTGGTAACAGTAGGAGGGGTTGAGATGTTGGGAGGACTTGGTAAGGTCGTGGAGGATGCACTGGGAGCAGGAGCTGCCGCTACACAGGTTGCAGGCACGGTTGCAAGCGACATTGGTGGAGAGGTCGGAAAGGTGCTTGACGTGGGGAAACTCTCGGCGATCGAAGGAGTCAAAGAGAGTTGTGATCCTTCTTGCGAGTTGTCTTTCATGCCTCTGTTGTCCATTCCATTAATATAACCCTCATAATAACACGTCAATTGCCGGTTGTTGTCCGAAGTCGAGTACACTCCTGACACGCCTGCTGTTGCAAAAAGTAATAATTATTAATTTTTCAACTTATAATAGTAAAATTTTTAAAATTAAAAAATTTTTTTTTTAATTTTGAGTAAAAAAAGAATTATAATTATTCTCGGTTCTCCCATTTCTCGAGGCCCTGAAGCAATCTCAGGGCGGCCACTAAAGACTTTTCAACAAAATCATAAGCAAATCCCCGGCGATCTGGTTATTTAAATTTAAAACCCAAATCTTAAAATTAAACAATTTATAATTTACAGTTAGTATTCAATTCCTCATATGTACTTATAAAAAGAATCATTACTAATTTTCAAATAAAAATTTAATTTTTTAATCAAGAGTTTTCTCTTACCAAAAGCAACAAAAAACTACAATGCGTTGAATGGGGGGTAGCAAAAATGTCCGAAAAAGCGTTATGTATTTTTTGAACGGCCCCTTTGTATATTTTTCTCTAAAAGAACTGAATTTTCAGTTCTTCAAAAGGGGAAAAAGTTACTCACTGGCAGATTCGAAATAACATTCCAAAATGTACATTTTTCAAATGATTACTTCGAATTAAACAATTAAAAATTAAAATGGTCAAATTCAAGCCTTGAAATTTAAATGATTTTACAATGAATCTTTAAAATACAATCATTTAAAATTAGGAGTGCTTCAGACTGCAAAAATTTCCATTGGAATCGTAGCTACTTTCGTATAATAAGAAGTGAAATTCGAAGCGACTGGATAAGTTTGTCTAAAAAAACCAAAAATTAAAAAAATTCCCCGCAAGACCTGATGATTTTCCAAACTAAAAATTTGGACATACCAAGAGCAGCTGCATTTGATTGAGCAGGTAAATCTATGTTGAGCGTGCTAGTCAAGAGCGCCTTTGAATCCACGGTATCCTGCTGTTGGAGCTGCTGAAGAGGTTGCTGCTGCTGAGGTTGTGCAGCTGCGATGGAATCGATAGCCGTACCCGAAGGACTTAAAAACAGGTGACCTGCCCCCTTCATCTGAAGCTCTCGCTCTACCCTCTGGAGCAGAAACGAACATTTTAATGAACACATCCTCAAACAATCTCAAAAAAAAAAAAGAATAATTCGACGAGTACCTGTACCTGCAGCTCTTCAAGAATTTGCTGCTTATGGAGGATTTGTTCTTGTCGAGTGCAGGTGGTAGTTTTTCGACACTCGGAGGTTGTGGGCGTCGCAATAGCAGAAGGAGCGGGGCTAAGACTAATATTGGGATCGGAAAGACTCGCGAATCCTCCACTTCCTTTATCTAGGATGTTGGTATCATCTTTAGTTGGTGCAACGGACTCGCCTGCAGGCTGAGTTCGAACCTGTTGCGCTTCGGCTGAAGTGAGACTCATATCTGGCATCATGGTGACAGATCGATTCTTTCTCAAGAGAGACTTCTGCGTGTTATGCTTAGGTTGAATATTTTGAGTTTGGGTTTGTTCGGTGGCTTGCTGCTGTTGGTGTTGCTGTTGCTGCGTGGAAGGTGGTTGTTGGTGAGGCACGTGCTGTTGATGAGTAAAATTTTGCGGCTGCTGCTGCTGCGGTTGTTGGGGCTGTTGCTGTTGAGGTTGTTGGGGCAAAAGCATTGGCGTGGTTGTAGCGCAATGAGGTGTGCCCATCATGATGCTATGAGGATAATCTAACAGCAACTGAACGACATTAGTATGCCCGCCTTTTGCAGCTTCAATCAGCATAGTAGAGTTGTCCTGTTAAGATAAAGTCAGAATTATTAAGCGATACAATTATTGTACCAGGGGATAATTCATTGATCACCTTCAATTTGGTGATACTACATATATATATATATTATACCTTCAACTTATGGAATGGATCAGCAGATTGTCCTAGTAGTAGTTCTACGACGGCAAGATGCCCACCGGCACAAGCCAGGGAGAGGGGGGTGTGGTCATTGTTTGTTGTCTGACGATTAACATCCGCCCGTTTGGATACCAGAAACTGCACAGTACAAAGATGACCAGCTCTACAAGCTTTCATTAAAGGTGTTCTACCGCCTTCAGACTCATGCTCCAAATTAGCACCAAACTGCATGAGAAGATCCGCCACATCCGTATGACCGTTTTCACAAGCGTAAGTCAAGGCGGTATCTCCCGTCTGCGTTTGGGCATGTACATCAGCGTTGGATTCGAGTAAATACCGGACGAGATCTATGTGTCCTTCCTGGGCTGCTTCCATTAAAGGCGTGGAAGCACCCAACTCGATATCCGCTCCGGCCTTTATTAAAAAATCCGCAACCTCCAGGAATCCTCCACAGCAAGCCAGCGTGAGAGCAGTTTCTTGAGTCTCTTCCGTCTGGGTGTTGATAAGCGCTCCTGGAAAAAAGCAGATATAAAGAGAGTCAAGACACAATATCCATTTTTGACATGTGTATCTTGTCTGGACTTGTACTACTACCTTGACTGAGAAGCAAGGCTACCATCTCCTCATGACCCTCGCGTGCAGCTTCCATCAAAGGCGTATAACCTTCGTCATTCACTTCCTCGATGTTGGCACCTCTTTCAATTAAAAGCATGGCTAAGTCCACATGACCCCCACATGCAGCCAGGGTCAAGGGAGATTCGAAACTATCGGTTGGCATGTTAACTTGTGCACCGGAATCTAAAAGTAAGCGTGCTACTTCCACGTGACCATCCATCGACGCTTCCATGAGAGCAGTGTGCATTTCATCAGTTTTGTGTTCCTGAAAAACGAGCTTGGTCAGCACACTGCAATGGGTCTACTGATCATTTTTCTTGGTTAAAATTATTAGGGTAAAGGGTAGGGCTTACCTGATCAGCTCCCGCCTCAAGAAGAAATCGAACCATGTCTAAATGCCCTTTATAGCAAGCTAGCGTTAACGCAGACTCCTTAAATTCATTGGAATGAGTATTAATGCCTGCCCCATGATCCAGCAAGATCTTGGCAACTGGAACATGCCCTGCACTAGCTGCTTCCATCAAAGGTGTGTGACCATTTTCATTGTGGTCCTCGACATTGGCACCTGCGTCCAATAGCGCTCTCACTACTTCTTCATGGCCACCAGCGCAGGCGTACATGAGCGGTGTATTACCTTGATAAAAGAAAAATACACATTTTCCTCAAAATCTTGATTTAAACAATTAATAAAACATTTATTTATCACTATTATTTAAACTAATCTAGCTAAGTTAATGCTGAACTTAAGTTTAAGCAGTTGCATATTTAAGGTGGTTTCTTCAAGAATTGTTTTTTCTTCAACTATTGCGTATAAAATACTAAGTTCGCACTACATACTACATTTTATATGAAAAAATGTTAAGTATCAGAGCTTGACTGTTGAAAAGCTTAAATTGGTCCCTAAGCATCAAAAATTCAAAATTGTAAGCTAATTCAAGATTGCAAGAGGCTTGAAAAATAAAAACCTTTAAATTATATTGGAACTTAGCATGACTAAGCCTTTTATAAACGCATTATAAAAGTATATATAAAAGTTTTATAAACGCACGGGTGAAAACTTTGATCTTAGCTTAGCTTAAACTTATAAACCATTAGTTCATCTTATTTAACTTTAAACAAATTAATTTGTTCACGCCACTACAATCAGTTATTAATTAATATCGAAAGGTACAATGTACATAACTTCCGTAATAAGTGGGTAGAGATTACTGAAATCACTCTGCACTGATCTTGCAATAACTTGCAACAAGAGATGTTTGAATGATAAATTTAAATCCTTCAAATTATTATGTTTCAAGTCCAAAATTTATCGTTTCATCAACTCGAAATTGTCAACTCCAGCATTAAAATTGAAAAATTGTAAACTACTCAATTTTAAATTGTTTACATTATCACAATTCTAAATTTAGAATTGCACAGCTGTGAAGAAGGCGTAAAATTTGAAGTCGTTCATTTATCAACGCTTTAGTTAAAATTGTTGATTTTCTGAAGGGTTCAGTTGTTAATGTTTGTCATTATATGTAAGTACTTCGAACAAGACTTTCGAGGTAAAAATTGTATAATTTTCAAGTAATAAAGAAAGCTTTCAAATTAAAATTGCTTTATTGTAAAAGCTTCATTTTTCATTGTTCAAATTTAAAAATTTTGCACTGTAATAGTTCCATTGCAAGGTGGCACAATCACAAATATGTCAATTTAATTTGGTTAAATGTTAATGATTCTCGAATTTGTAATCATGTCATTTATGACATTTGTAACTGTTAAATTTGGAATGGGGTCGATAGGGGTAAGTATGATATAAAATTACAAAGTTAGACTGTGATTAGTGTTATTTCAAATATTTGAGAAGATTCTTGTTTAAAATGTTGCCAAAATTATCTTTGGACTTTCTACTTTTAATCGTCTGCTTCTTTAATCAACAAAAACTTGTCTGAAGAAATACTTATAATTTTCTTTGGTAGTGCGTCGACGATTTCAGATTTTCCGTCATTGCGGGTAAGTGTGATACGTGTAAAAAAACACAAAAATCTTTATTTTACAAGATTCTACTTTCGTAATTATAAATTAACATCCATTTATTCTTATAATGTATGTTTGCTTTCGATTTTTTGTCATGTATAGTAATATTAATGTAAATATAATTTTAAAAAATTGAATTTGGAATGAAGGTTCAATGCTTTTGAAAAACTTGCCTATTTTAAATTGTATAATTTGCAAATTGATTAAAAAAATACTTTTCTGTGGAAACGTATACATTAAAATGATTTTTTTTTATTATTATTATTTACTTAGATTTTTATTCCAAAAATGAGGTTCACTAACCTCTCCAACTAACCTCGAACTGTTGACAGATTTTCGTATTTTACAATGAAGAATAAAAACAGATATCACACTTACCCCTTAGACTGATTTTTAATTACCATGTCGTAATTTATCTTTAAAAATAATAAAAATGTCAACTTTTTTAGAAAACAACGGATAATCAATGAAAATATAATAACTTCCCTTCTTCCCAAAAAAATTCAACAAAAGGTGCTTTATGTAGCAAGAAATCAAATAAAAAAACCAGATTGCACAATAGCTAATTGGAATTTTCTAAAATCATCTCAGTTTCTTTGAAAATAATAGATTAAAGCAATAATTAATTACAGCCACCTTCTTTCTACAAATAATAAGAGATACAATCATTATGTTACAATCAAAATAATTGAATAACTAATTGGTTTTTCATTAAAAATTTTCTCATTATAACACCAAACCCATTATCAGACTTACCCCTATCGACCCTACTTAACATGAAAATTGTTCAATTTTATACGGTTCAAATTTTTTTTATTATTCTGTTTAAAATTATCCAATATACAATAAACCTTAATAAAGCTAAAAGTTAAAAATTATTCAATTTTTCAATTTGAAAATGTCCCACTATTAAAGAATCAACTTGAAATGTTTTTACTTTTGAAACACTATTATAAAAAACAAAATGTCTATTTTGAATAGTTCAAAAACGTTGTAAGTTGACATTACAATTGTTAAATTATTCAATTTTGACGAATGATTTTAATTTTTGCATTTTATTCAATTCATTTTCTATCTGAAATTATCATATATTG
>CAKNWW010200704.1:0-11382 GCA_932074435.1 Andricus kollari
TGGGTCAGACAAAAACTGTTGATTTTCTCTGACCCACCTCTATCTCCGCTCTAGACTTCTCCTGGCGTTAGATAGTACTCGTATTCTGTCAACAATATGCTGTCTGATGATCAGTAGCTTTGACTTGTTAAGCGTGTGATGACAGATCCGTAGCTCGCGCGCGAAATGTCGAACCTTGGCAGTGAAAGTTCTGCCAGCTGTTATGCAGTCAATCACACACTCAATGCGGGATGCGTATTGTCTGGCCCAGCCTATCTTTGTGCTGAGTTGATGCATTCGTCTTTTGGTCTTATGATCAACCGTCGTTTTTGTTTTACGGTTTGCATCTGCCAAAGCTCTCGCTGCATTATACACACTACAATTAACAGTCCAGAGGTCAGTTTCTTCGGAAAATCTCCACGAAGCTCGTCATCCAGTTCAGCCAGATCTTTGGGCTTAAGAGAAACCTGAATGTTGATGTTTCTCCGGGTCCTGAAGCATCGCTCTTCCTCTATTGGGTGTCTGGTCGCGGTTGGTCTCAGTGTCGCCCCTCTCTCTCTGTTGCCGGCTTCTTCTGACTGCGCTTGAGTAGGTGCGCAGCTTATATAACCCCTTTTTCGGAGTTCCTGGGCACGGTTTCGCAGACGTTGATGCGAAAAATGCGAGAGCTCTGGGTGTTTCTCGCACCACAGAGTATATAGTCGTGCCATGTAACCTTTCCATTCAGGGGTCATACTGGTATATAGAATTAAAAAATAAGGTTAAAAAACCACCGCAGGGTCTCACTGAGAGCAACTGCCATCTAAAAAATGACATAGGCTCCCAGTAGGACCGCGGTAAATCACATTAGTAGACACCCTGAGCTATAGGGCAGCCTGTGATTGGTCGTGAGGCGTGGCCTAAAAGGAGGGGTGGGGGTAGAATACGGGGCGTGGCCTCTTCTGATTGGTCGAGGGACGTGGCCTAGTTCCAAAATTGCGACTATTAGGGGCGTGGCCTAAAACAAAATGACGGCCAACTCTGGGAGTGGCCTAAAAACAAAATGGCGGTTATCCTGATTGATCGGATGAATTATTCCGAGTTGGAAAAGGGGAGGAACCACACATGATTCCATCGAATGCATAATTTTTAGCTGAAAAGGGGGAGGGGGCCCCACCCCCACCCATCAAATGAGTGTATCAAGGCTGGAAAATGAGAGGGGTCCGCCCCCTCCCTGTGTGCACTTGCGATTTTTCATAAATGGAGACGTTCCACCTCAAAAGGGGAGGGGCCCCTCCCCCTCCCTGTGTACATCTGCGATTTTTCATAAATGGAAACGTTCCACCTCAAAAGGGGGAGGGGCCCTATCCCCTCCCTGTTAGTCTAAGATTAAAGGCTGTAAACTATCGGGTTAGAAAAGGTGAGAACTAACTATAACGCAGATTAATTATCCTAATCCTATTTTCTATTAAGATTGAAAAATGAGTGTTAAAATAACAACAAAGCTACAATTACTTAAAAGGTATGTATAACAATGAAGTTTCTAATTAAAAACTTAAAATTATTCTAAACTATTCTACATGGCGGGTAGTAAATATAAACAGTGTTTTAAATTATAATTCCATATCTGTTTTTATTTACTTTCCAACAAAATACATTTAATTATGTACGTGTACAAAAAATAAGTTCAACCTCGCCAACAATGTATGAAATTAAGATGGTTGTCAGTTCCATAAAAATGATTTCAAAATACAATTCGACGAATTGCTTTTCAAGCTTTGTTTGAACCTGACTTTTGAAGTATGCAGATTTAAACTTAATTAATTATCTGACGGATTAATTCTTCATCTGGTGCGTTTACATTTTCCTACACTAAATAATTTACAATCGTTTCAATTAAAACATCTTTACATATTTCCACGTTTTTCAATGATCGTTAAATCCTCATGAACCTTCCATCGACACACACAATAACATTTTTCAGTCCTTCGAAACTATACTTCTCAAGAATTATTTCGGGACTATACTTTTTTCTTTTTAACTTCCACTTCGTGGTGAATTGCTGACACAGAAGTATGATTCTATTATATCCAAGCGTTGTTCATTTTTTGCCCAAGTTGCCGAGTCGAAGGTAATACCACTACCTGAACTGTTCATAATTTTAATGACCGGTTGAAATTTTCCATGATCATTTGTTGTGTGCTTCTCTTTGTGAAATTTGTAAACATCATGACCAATCGTTTAAGAGCAGCCTTGGTGAGAATTTGTTTAAGAGGTGTTGATTTGGGTTTGATCCTTTTGATGTTTGGTGTTTCAGGAACAGTTTAATTAGTGAGTGTCGGACGAAACTTTGATATATTGAGTTGTCGTGGACTTTGAAAAATCAAAGACCAACGAGGATTCTATCGCTCCTGAATCAGCGTTCATTTGCGAGATAGGAGCTCCTTTAGATGTGAAAACTCAACTGATTCAACGTGGGGCCATCTGTCGGTTTATGTATCTGAAATATATGAGGAGTGAGGGAGCGCATTGTTTGGTGGGGGAGAGCCATATGTTTTGAGCGTGGGAATAACCGTTTTGCCACGCATGTGAATAAAACTGGTTTCTCTTTAACTGGCAAGCAAAGGATAGATGTATTCGTTTCCTAGAAATTACACAAAAGAACACGTGTTTCATATACAGCATACAAAAATGTAATAGACTTTTGTAACACTTAAATATGTACAGATAAGTTTAAACGAAAATATCATACAGAAATTTCGTTCATGTTCATTGAAAAAATAAAGTAAAATTATTTACGTTCAACTCAACAAAATTATTTGTTCACTTCTATTATTATTTTGAAACAGTTTAATAATTAAAACATTCTTTTACGATATTCTTTTTAAAATTCTCTGTTCATTTTTGAGAGTTTTAAAATGTATATTAAAATATAAGCAAAATACCTGAACTAAAATGTGATAAATATTTTGTCATTTAAATCTTTGTGAAATCTCTCGAGCCATCCAAATCTTTTAAAATCTTAAAGATATTTGTCAAATCTTCAAAACCTTTATAAAAATCATTGAAATATTTTGAAATCTTTGTGAAATGTTTTTTTTTTAAATCTTGTTTCTTAGGATATTCGTGTTAAAAAAACGAATGAATAATTTTGTTAAATTTAGTATAAGAAAATAAACATTTTCTCTTTTGTTCAAAAAATAAAATAAATTTTTTAAATTTAAATCAATAAAATTATTCATACACTTTTAGCATTTCAAAAGAGTATGAAGAATAAAACATTTTTATTACGTTACTCTGGTTTAAAATTGTCTGTACATTCTTAAGAATTTTAAAAGAGAATATAAACAACAAAATCTAATATTGGAATCTTTGAAGTGCTTTGAAATGTGTGAAATCTTTACGAAATCTTCCAAATCTTTAAAATCTTTTGAAATCTTAAAAATATTTGTAAAATGTTTGAAGCCTTTGTGAAATCATTGAAGAAATTAAAAATCTATGGGATTTTTCTAAATCTTTGGGATTTTTCTTTGAAAGATATGTAAATTTTTTGAAATATTAAATAACATCTATGAAATCGTTGAAATATTTTAGAACCTTTGTGATTTTTTGGATCTCGTAAGATCTCGGTGAAATCTTTGTAACATTCAAAAAAATCGTTATTCAAATTCTTGAAATGTATTAAAATCTTTGAAACCTCTGCGAAATCTTTGAAACCTTTAAAATATTTGAAAATCTTTTAATTTGTTCAAACCAGCGAAATCTTGAAAATCTTAAAAATGTTTTTGAAATTTTTAAAGTTTTTATAAAATCATTAAAATATTTTGAAATCTTTGTGCTTTTTTTCTGAAACGTGAAAATTCTTTGTGAAATCTTTAAAATGTTTTAAAATCTTCGAAAATTTCGAAATATTTTGACATCTAAGTAAATCCACATAAAACAATTAAGTTTTCCACGAGATTTTCAACACATTTTTTATTCTATTTAGGTGAACATTTTTTTTCTACTAAATAATATCTATATTTCACAGAAAACGAAAACCTAATAGATTTAGTTGATGTAGCCCAGGGCTCACCAAAAGGCAGTCAGTGACTGCAAATACTGCCAGTGGAAGCGACGAGACTAGGTCAAATAGGCCCGAGAACAGGCCCTCATAAATCTTGTCGTTCGACTGATCCCTAATCCTTCACGGTAAATTACTGTTGAAAATGAAAGAATGAAATGTATTGTGAATTCAAGTAGAAAAAAATCAGACCCTTCGGTGGGAACCGACAGTCATGCACTGGTCGTGTCAGTCAGCAACTGCTAAAAGTGGTGAGCCCTGATGTAGCCGATACCGAGAGGTTACGTCATCCCGAAACAGAGACTGAGAGGAATGAAGAAGAAGAAATGATACAGCAAGTTGAAGATGGCGCTGCAGCTAGTGAACAGTATCAGAACCAGCAGCAGCAGAACAAGCAAGATAAAGGACAACAAGAGCAACAACAAAAACAACAACAGGAAATAGCAGGTGAGAGGAACAATTTTTTCCAAATAGGACGAGGCCAGTAAACTAGCGTATCTAAATGAACAACCGACAAGTGAGGGTGTCGATTTACATCGCTAAAAAATCCTTAATAATCCTGACCTTCATACAGTTGCAAAACTGTATTTCAATTGATTTTGGGGGAAATTTGGACAACGGGAAAATTTCATGGAATCCTGTTATATAGGGTCATTAACGTATGTTTACTGGTGTGTTTGTGTGTGTGTGTGTCAATTAAAAATAAACTTATTTCTTTTTTTTTGTTTTTCACTACAGATACCGCAATAACAACAACAACGACATTAATATTCCAGGGGGTAGAAGTAGAGGTCGTCACCATGGACAGAAGTATCCTCGGGGGTGAAGCCTCGTGATAAAAATTGGAAACAAATATTTACAATATGGCCACTTATGGAGTGACACGTGCGCTCTTGTGAGAAAAGGGGGAACTAAAATCGGAAGCAGCCGTGCAGGCGGGATATTCAAATTTGAAATATTGGACTTAATAATGTTGTCAATAATTTTTAATACCGTTTATTGATATCATTACATACAACGATTGAAGTACACAATAACATCCATAATTGGCATTACAAATTATTGATAACATTATTGGTTAAGTGAATTTAATAAATATTATTTAAAAAAAAACAATAAACAAAGATTCTGACCATGGGTTTCTATTCGGCAAAAATCACTGTATGATTACTTTTTATTTTATCGTGGATTTGAAGAAGTATTATGAAGGTCCTTGCGGGAAAAAAACCCCTAATCAAATAGTAACACGACACAATTCAGAGGTTATGTTACATTCTTCACAACCGGCGTGGAGAATTCTGAAGTCGTGAGACCTGGTACAAGACACTTGATTTTGCAGGTAATTCTTTTCGAGTTAATTGAAAAATTATCGATAAGATTTCACGATTATGTTCATTGCGAAGTCTAAGAATTTGGGTAAAAAATAGCGTCAACCTTCAACGTTTTTCACCAGGATGTTTTTAACTGTCAGTTTTCAATGCTACCATACTAAAGATTTCAAAGTTCACTACATTTTCGCAAACTGCATATTCTTAAAGTCCCTAGAAAGGACCCCCTATCTAACTGGACCGGAAGTCAGATTTGCTACCGGAAGTTCCTATGCTGGTTTAAACCCCGTGTCAATCTGTCCGTAGGAACGTTAACATTCTTTTTAGTGAGTATTAATTCTTTTCTCATGTTTCAAAAAAGAATAAACTCTGCTTTAATTCTACATTTCTTCTTTTTCCTCTTTTACCACATTTCTTTATGCATGCCTAAACATTTATAAATTTTTGAAACAAAAATTTCAATACAGCTTATATGAGACATGGACATGCGCGCAGCGTCCAGGTTATCAGCTCTTATCCTGGACGCGGTGGCGGAATCATCTGATATCACAAGGGGTGAGCTATTACATACTTCGTACTAGCTGATTGCCGCGTACGCAGCAACCAGGGTAACGAGCTTATAGACCTGGTTGCGTAGCTGATAGGGGGTGTATTAGTCAAATGGGCCCTGCCAACACGCGTGGGGACCCGCTTGGATAATCATTTTAATTTTTGCTAAAAAATAAAACAGAATTTGTACATTTAATTCAACAAAAGTACTGATTCACTGTTGTTATTTCAAAAGACATTTTTGTTACGATATTCTTGTTTAATATTACCTATACAGTTGTAAGAACTTTAAAATATATGCGAGAATATAAACAAAAAATCTAATATTGAAATTTTTGAAATGTTTTGGAATCTTTGCGAAATCTTGGAAACCTATGAAACCTTTTGAAATGTGACAAATATTTGTATAATGTTTGAAGTAGATTCAATGCTTGACTTAATGCTTTCACGATGATCCATTATGATGAATTTAAATTTAAAATTTAAAGCTTTTTCGGGTTTCAATCGTGTGCAAAACTGCGAATCTTGCCGACGTTTCGTGAACATTGCAGTTCACTTCGTCAGGGCTGACCTGAAACTGAAGTTTCAGGATTGGTATTATATCCATTGTCCCTATTAATGTTATTAGGGTGTTTTAAGATTTCGATTGCTTCTCTATGTTTTCTTGGAAAAATATTGTACGTTTTTGCGATGACGGTTGTTTTGTCAAATAAAATGGTATGTCCTGTTTCAATATGATGCTGAGCTAGTGCTGATTGCGTGAAATATTTTCGCCTGACTTTACTCTCATGTTCCTTTACACGTTGGCTCACCGTCCTGCCGGCTTCTCCAATATAGACTCTGCCACAAGAACAAGGGATTTTATATACTCCGGAATCACTGAGAGGTGCTTTTTCATCTTTAGGATTGTTTAGAAGTTGTCCTATTTTTGCAGGTGGTTTAAATATGGTTTGGAAGTAGTGTTTGTTGAGAATTCTTCCTATATGTTCTGTGATACCTTGAATGTAGGGTAGGATCACGGTATTTTTCTCTCTCTCTTTCTTTAGTGGGTTGTGTTGACTTGTTTTTTAGTCTATTTTCTTATTGCTTTCTCAATTTGTTTGTTTGTGTAATCGTTTTGTATTAGGATTTGTTCAACATTTTGTAATTCCTTTTGAAAGTTATCTTTATCTGTTATAGAGACAGCTCTGTATACAAGGGAATTGATGCCCGATTGCTTTTGAGATGGGTGGTGGTAGGAGAAGGCATGTAGGTATCTGTTTGTATGGGTGGGTTTTCTGTAAACTTCATGCACAAAAATTCCGGTTTGAGCTTGGATTTGTTAAAGATTTTAGTTTCCAGATTTTCCATAAAGATGTTGGCTATTACAGGTGAGATTGGAGATCCCATTGCTGCTCCTGAAGTTTGTTCGTAGAATTGGTTATTGACAGAGAAGTAGGTATTATTGAGACAGTGTTCTATTAAAGGTACGAAATCGGAGGGAAAGTTTGCAAAGGATTTAATGTATCGATTGTATCAGAGATTGGTACTGTCGTAAATCGAGATTCTACTTCGAAACTCACTAAGTTGTGTTGGGGTTGAATGTGGATCTGTTGTATCTTTCTGATGAAGTCAAAAGAGTTTTGGACGTGCACGATAGAGTTTCCTGTGAAAGGATTCAGTTCTTTGTTGAGAAAGCGTGCTAGGTTGTAAGTTGGTGAGTTTATTGCGCTGACGATCGGTCTGAGTGGAATGTTGTTTTTGTGGATTTTTGGGAGTCCGTAAAGTCTTGGAGAGGTTGGATTAGTAGGTATTAATTCAGATATTGTTTGGCTGTCAAGTTTAGAGTCTTTCAGAAGGGTTTTCGTTTTGCTGACTATTGTTTTTGTAGGGCCTTTTTTAAGTTTTTCATATGTTTCGTCAGTTAGACGTTGAGTTCTTTGATTGTTGTTTTTTCTTGTTTTTTCAAGTTTGAGGATGGAAGTTGGGCTTGGCGTAAGATGTTGGCCGTTCTACGACGTATATCATTCGCTTTTTCGGGTGGCAGGGTATATATTGTGGATTCCAAATTTCTGATGATTTCTTCTTTCGGGATTTTAGAGGGAGCTACTGCAAAATTATGTCCTTTAGATAAGGCTGAAATCATTTCATAGCTGAGAGGATAGTTAGAGATGTTTTTACTGTGCTAGTTAATGGTGCGTGCCTTACTGGAAGTAATTTGTCAAATTTTTTTTTTTTTTGAGTAGAAAGATCTTTAATCCGTTGGGATTTTTCAAATGATATGTGGTCCAATGTAGACCCAATGTCAAATCTGAGAGGGTTTGATAAGAAAAGGTGAAGTTTTAATATTTTTTTGGAGGTAGTCTGCAAGACAAATTTGGTATGTTGTATTCTTTCTTTCAAGAGACGCAAACTTGTTTTATGTTGAATTGATTTGGATTTAGATGTTCCCAAATGGTTTTTTAACTGTAAGAATTTTGGAACGATATTATTGTCCCTACGCCGTTTTAAGAAAGCTAAAGATGTTAGTAGCTTAGTTTGAGAGGACCTGATTTTACTAAAAGTATTAGTTTTAGTAAGAAAACTCTCACCGTACAATTCTTAATTATCTGGAAACTAAAATTTTTAACAAATCCAAGCTCAAACCGGAATTTTCGTGCCGTTACGTTGACGACACTTTTGTTATCTGGAGACATGGACTAGATGAACTACACAAGTTCTTCTATTTCATCAATCAGTTACACCCTAATATTAAGTTCACCATGGAAATTGAACAATATGGAAAATTGCCTTTCTTGGACGTACTAGTGTACAAACGATCTGATAACACATTAGGACATGAAGTTTACAGAAAAACCACCCATACAAACAGATACATACGTGCCTCCTCCCACCACCACCCATCTCAAAAGCAATCGGTCATCAATTCCCTTGTATACAAAGCTGTCTCCATAACAGATAAAGATAACTTACAAAAGGAATTACAAAATGTTAAACAAATCCTAATACAAAACGATTACACAAACAAACAAATTGAGAAAGCAATAAGAAAATATACGCAAAAAAACAAGTCAACACAACCCACTAAAGAAAGAGAGAGAACAAATACCATAATCCTACCCTAAATTCAAGGTATCACAGAACAAATAGGAAGAATTCTCAACAAACACAACATCCAAACCATATTTAAACCACCTGCAAAAATATGACAACTTCTAAACAATCCTAAGCATCAAAAGGCACCTCTCAGTGACCCGGGAGTATATAAAATCCATTGTTCTTGTGGCAAAGTCTATATTGGGAACACCGTGAGGGCGGTGAGCCAACGTGTAAAGGAACATGAGAGCAAAGTCATGCGAAAACATTTCACGCAATCAGCACTAGCTGAGCATCATATTGAAACAGAACATAGCACTTTATTTGATAAAACAGCCATCATCGCAAAAACGTGCAATATTTTTCCAAGAAAACATAGAGAAGCAATCGAATTCTCAAAACACCCTAATAAAATTAATAGGGACAATGGATATAATTCCAATCCGATTAGGCTTTCCGTCCTCCCGGGTTTTTTAAAAAAGACTTGATTGGCAAATCAAGTTCGAGCAGTCCCTACCATGGGGCGCTCTGGCCAATCACAGGCATCGTAGAGAATATATGTATGAACAACATAACCTGAAACTTCAGTTTCAGGTCAGCCCTAAAGAAGTGAACTGCAATGTTCACGAGACGTCGGCAAGATTCGTAGTTTTGCACACGATTGAAACCCGAAAAAGCTTTAAATTTTAAATTTAAATTTATCATAATGAATCACTGCGAAAGCATTAAATCAAGCAATAAATCTACTTTATACATTAAACATCTACATTAGTAGATTTTTTGTTTATATTCTCGCATATATATTAAGACTCTTAAAACTGTATAGATAATTTTAAACAAGAATACCGTAACAAAAATGCTTGAATCTTCATAGCAAAAATTAAAATGATTATCCACGCGGGTCCCCGCGCGTGTGGGCAGGGCCCATTTGACTAATACGCCCCTTATCGGCTGCGCAACCAGAGCTATAAGCTCGTTACCCTGGTGGATGCGTACGCGGCACTCAGCTAGTAACAAGTATGCGATAGCTCACCCCATGTGATATCAGATGATTCCGCCTCCGCGTACAGGATAAGAGCTGCTAACCTGGACCCTGCGCGTCCATCCATGTCTCATATAAGTTTATTATGAGACATAGCCGTCTTCGTCACCGCGGCCACCGCCCCCTGTTCCCTCTATGTTCTTTATTCATAATGTGTCCCCTCAGGGTTTACATGACTTCCATTTCTTCCAATCCTTCCATCTACATATTTTATAAAAACTTATCCTTACTATTTACATTTATTTACATCTATTTACAAAACGTCTTATATCTAGATCCTTATTTCTATTTCTTGACGCAAGCGCAATTTGGTACGTGTTAGCGAACGATTGAGCGAATGAACGAAATCTAGTGTGCAAGCGAGAGAGGGAGAGCGATAACGCAAACGCAAACGCATCTTAATCTACTTAAGCTATTACATAATCCTTACTTACAAATCTTTACGCTTCTAATGTAGGTGACTTCCGTTTCCTTTTTCTTTCACTTCTCCTGTACCTCTATTTTACCATTTTCTCTGCATCCATTCTTTCATTCTTTCTCATTCGCTCCCCTAGCCCCCTCTAACTCCTTCATCCACTCTTCTCCCAAACCATCATCTCCTAGAATATTTAACACATTCTCTTGCCAGCTTCCTTTATCTTCCATTCCTCTCCGACATCCTTCCCACACATGCTCCCATGTTTCCTCTTCCTATTCACAGATTCTGCACTTCCTGTTCTCTTAATTTTCCCAATACATACCTGCCCTCACCTCGTTTCCCAATCTAAACCTTGCTATTCTGGTCCATCTTTTCTCTCCCCATCCCTTTTCTAAATACTTTGGTAATCCTTCCCTTTTTATCACTTTATACCACTTATTATATTTCGATTCCTCAATCAACCCCCACCTTTCTATTATTTGTCTTTCCCTCTCCCTTTTTTCCACTTCCTCATATTTTACTCCAGTCCTGTCTTCTATACCATTAGCCTTAAAGAACTCCCTCCTTTCTTCTTCCCACCTTGATAATTCCATCGCCCACCCTCTCCTTTCTTCTATCTCCATCAAACACTTTCTCGCTAACTCCCCTCCCCTTCCCTCCCACAGCTTCTTCTCAAAATTCCATGCCCTCTTTCCCGCTCTAGTACTTAACGTTTCCCTTTGCGCTTCTTCTCTCACCATATATCCCGGTGTCCTCTAGTCTACCCCTAGCGTCCATCTTATATTTCTTGCAAACTCTCAATCTCTTTTCTTTCTCTCCATCCCCATATCTCTGCTCCATAACCTAGCACTGGCCATACCAGCGTATCAAATAACCACATTCTCCTTCTCCAATTTTTTTTTAACCTTCTTTTTCCTATTCCCCATATCTGTTTCATTACCCCTGCTGC
>CAKNWW010200724.1:0-14083 GCA_932074435.1 Andricus kollari
CAAAATATTCGGTACAAGCAATTGTCCTTGTGATAGGTGCTCTTGGAGGTGCGAAGCTATCAATGGTTCGTAACCTTAAAGCCATACCCGCGTGCCAAAAATATGCCAAGGCACTTGCGAAATGGATGCAGAAAGCTGTCATCCTTGCGTCGCTTCGTGTCCTCAAAACACACGAGGGTTTCGCCGGCTTGTCGTTTTGATTTCATCGTGTCCTGTGACCACGCATCTCACGGTTGTGAGACGTGGCCATGAGTGGGATTTACCGCGGTCCTACTGGGAGCCGGTGTCATTTCTAAATGACAGTTGCTCCCAGTGAGACCCTGCGGTTGTTATTTAACCTTATTTTTTAATTATATATATATATATATATATGTATGTGCGTGTGTATATATATATATATTATATCATTAAATATAATATAATATATCATTAATTTAAAACAGTCAAAATTTGAAAATTAAAAATGGCGGGTCCAATATGGCGGGCTAAAATACAAAAAATGGCTCGATTTGGATAAATCTCAGTACTTTCGGGTTTCGGGGTCGCTGAATCCGAATCTGAAGTCAAAATGTGAAAATTCAAAATGGCGGACGAAAATACAAAGAACGGTGTGATTTGGATCAATCTTGGTACTTATGTTATTTAGGTCGCTAATTACGAATCTGAATTAAAAATTGGAAAATTCAAAATGGTCAGACTAAACCATACAAACTAGATCCCACTGTTTCCTTCGTAGAATTTACTAAACGGTGTAGTAGATCCTACTGTTGCTCCATTTTGAATTTTCCAATTTTTGACTCAGATTCGTAATTAGCGACCTAAATAACATAAAAGTACCAAGATTTATCCAAATCGAGCCGCTTTTTATATATTCGTCCGGCATTTTGAATTTTCGATTTTTGACTTCAGATTCGGATTCAGCGACCCCAAAAATCCGTAAGTACCAAGAATTATCAAAATTGAGCCGTTTTTTGTATTTCTTACCGCCATATTGGAACCGTCATTTTAAATTTTCAAATTTTGACTTCAGATTCGGCTTCAGCGACCCTAAAAACCCCAAGATACAAATTTTCAGGATAAAAAATTTTCCTGCCATTTTGGGCACTTTTGTCGAATTCTCTCTGCCAATGAAGGGGTTAAACTCTTCTTCGTGTTTAATTTTTTTCAGGCTTTTCCGCTCAAATTTTTTTAATGAGCTTTTTATTATATCTTCTTTGATTATCCTGTATTGGGAATATTCAAATATCAAATTATTATATAAAAACGAAAAATTGAAATAAAAAATACAGCTCGTTTATTATTCGAGCGAAACTGCATCCACATAATATTTATCACACAATAGCGATAAGTGAGACATGACTTACTGAAGTCATAAGTGACAATATTGTTGCCATTGATGGTTACAGACGGATACAACGAGATAGGAAGGGAAGGAGGGGTGGTGGTGGTGCTGTATATATAGATCATGAATGGCCTTAACCTTAAAGTACTAGAGAGACCTAATGGATTATTTAATAAACCGGAATTCATCATAACTGAGAGTATTAGTCATAGTTTGTCACCTATTATTTCATCTGTGGTATATTGAAGACCTCATGGAGAATATTTGCAGGATTTTGAATCATCTTTCTCAAGGTTTAATCATGCATATAACATCATAATTTTAGGGGATTTTAATTTTGATTTAAATTGTCATAATTATGGAACTACCTATATAAATGGTCTTTTTACTCACTTAATCTATTTATAGTTCCATATGCAGAAACGTACCATTCTCAGAACTTTGATACATGCTTAGATCTGTGAATCAGGGCCGCGTTTACGGATGTGGGGGCCCTAGGGCCGTTTAAAATGTGGGGACCGTTTAGCGAACTCAAGAAGTACAATTCCTCACTGGCTAATAAACAAAAAATAATAGAAGTAGAAGCCGATGCAGAAGTGTGTGCATGTCGCAGAGATTTTGATTTACCGACTAGTTGCAATGGTGGGGGCCCCTAATTGGTGGGTGCCCTGGGGCCATGGCCCCGTACTGAAGGCGGCCCTGCTGTGAATAGTAGATGATAAGGGAACGGTAACCTCATCCTATCAATCAACTGTCCCCTATGTAGCTGGGCATGAACTTACAGCGATTGAATACTCCTTGGAAATAGGTGGGTTTGTGCAAACGAACAATAATACCTATCGTGATTTTCGGATCATTGATGATGAGGCCTTTCTTTTAAGTCTACGACATACTAATTGGCGGGAATTTAATGGTCTACGATTTGTAGATGAAAAGCAGAGATTCATTTATAATCTCTTGAATACGGCTATGGATGAACATGCTCCTTTAAGACCTTATGTAACAAGAAGAAGAATTTGTCCATGGAAGACAGATGATATCATAATTTTGATAAGAGACCGTGATCGCGAATACATGATCTGGAAAAGACAATGGGACCCTTCAATTTAAGCTAGCTATAAGGCACTGAGAAATGTTGTGAAGAGGCTACCTAGAGAGACAAGAGTTGGGTATAATATCACTAGATAGATGGGTTTAGTGGAATCGAAGGATTTGTGGAGGGAGTTAAGATCTTTAGGTTTGGTTAAATACAGGTGTGAGGAATTACCACTGGTGTGTACGTTTGATGAAATAAATGCTTACTTTCTTTCCATTTTTGGTAATTTTTCATATAGTATATCAACAATCTGGTTATCTGATCTTATTAACTTTAATTTTGACGATGCTCATCTCCACTTTGGAGACATTTCTTCCCTCACACTGATTGAGAGCCCAGAGAGTATTAAGACTGAAGCGAAAGGGATGGATCGTCAACAAATTAGTCATATCATTAAGGCTTTGCCTATGATTTTTCCACAGATACTTAATGTTTTTAACAACTCGTTACAAATTTCTGTAATTCCTGAAGAGTGGAAGAATGCACAAATAAGACCTTCTCTAGTAGCAAGATAACTGCAGACTGGCGCCAGCTGGGTGCCAGAAAAAGAAGAATCTGCTTGCAGCCTGGCACCCGGCTGGTTCCGCTTTGGCGTGCTGTTCTGGTGCCAGAGTCTGGTATAGCAGATCGTGGCCCAGACTGGTCATGATACAAACCAGACAGAATTAAAATAACGTAAAATGGTACTAAACAGGTTTCTGTAATAGTTTTACACTATATTTCAGCCCTTTCTAGGAGAATATACTGCGGAGACATCACTATATTCCAGGCGAGACACACTGACATATTACAAACATAACCCCATGTCGTATAAGCTTATTGCATGTTTGGGGATTCTTATGAATCGTTCAGATTTCCGATTGCTAGATTTTTAATTTCATTAATTAATTTCTACATTAATTACTAGTGTTTAAACTAAATACCAGAATCTGGTTCCTTTATTCACCAGATTCTGTTTATCGTCTGCTCTGATCATTTCTCCCGCCAGTCTGGTCGACTAGAGATAGCAGATGCTGAGTCAGACTCTGGCCTTTGTCATACAAGCCAGACGTTGCTACTAGGGTTTAAATAAAGTTAATGCACCTCAAAGTTCTGGTGATTAAAGGTCTGTGGCCATCCTGTGTTGTACGCAGACATTATTGCTCAGTGTCATGGATGACATTCGCTTGGGAATCAATTAGAGAATGTTGATAATTATGGTTCCTTTTTATTTTACCAAGGCTTTTGATATGGTCCCGCGTATGCTCCTCTTGTCTAAACTAAAAAACTTTGGGTTTTTGGCATCTATGCTGCAATAGATAGCATCGTATTTATTTGCTCGTGAACAGTCTGTAAACTGATTGGGGAATGAAAGATCGAAACAGGGTAAGATTGGCACAGGTGTTCCACAGGGTCAGTGCAAGCGCCTCTGCTGTTTATTATATTCACTAATGATTTAAGTATGATGATAAAGTTCTGCATGCACATGCTATTTGTGGATGATCTGCATATCTATATCCAATTTGTGATTGGACAAAGACAAAGAAGCTTAAGCTAAATCCATCCAAGACTCAGGCTTTAATATTAGGTAATTCTCAATCTATCAATAATCTAGACGCTGCTTCTTTGCCACCAATGCAAGTAAATGGAATTGTGGTACCTTTTGTCAGTAGTGTTCATAATCTGGGAATAATTTTTACCTCTACATTATCTTGTGATAAGGAAGTTGGAAGTATCTCCAGAACTGTTTATACTACGCTTAAACAACTACAGAGTAAGAATTCTCTATCTACGGAATTAAGAATTGAGTTGGTCTTCTCTCTCATAATGCCGTACTTCGACTATTGTTGTGAAATATAAACTGATGTTTCGGCTAAGCAGGATCATACATTAACGAAGCTATTGAACTATTGCATAAGATACATCTTGAATGTTAAGGGCATGTGATACTTCAATCGGGTTCAGTTCCACCGGGTTTTTGTCCACAAAACTTAAAATTTGTAAAAACTGAATTCGGAGATGCTATAAAATAGAATAACAAAAAAATATTTTTTGGATTGCCTACAAACAAGCTTAGTTCTGGGACATTAGTTACTATGTTTTATTACTTGTCCTAAGTTTTCGACCAAAATTATTGTGTAGTTTGGAAGCGAAGCTGCGGGGAGAATTATAACACACATAACCTCAAAATACACACATATTAATCAAATTTAGCAAAATGAAATTTTTTTAATTATTCCACAACAGAAGAGTTCGGGGACGTCCGTTAGCATGTTCGCTATTATTCCCCAAATTTTTAAGGCAATTTCTTTATTATTGTAGGAAAAAAGCCGGGGGAACCTAACACTGCTAAAATCGATCATTGTTTATGTATCGCATGCCCTTAAAGGGGATGAACATATTACACCGTATCGGAAACAGCTGGGCTGGATGAGTGTAGGAAGTTGGATACCATTTTTTGTAGGATCTCTTACGTATGTTATACGAAAAACAGAGCGTCCGCAACATCTATATGATAAATTTGTTGAAAGAGTCACTGTTACTAATAGGAAAGTCAGACAGCCAGAAAGATTCAGTGTTTCACAGGGTAGAACTGTAAGTTTTGAGCAGTCATTTATTGTATCGGCGACGACTTTGTGGAACAGTTTACCTAAGGACATAGTTGATGCAGAGACAGTCTACTGCTTCAAAAGTAGATTTTCTAGATATTTAAAGGAGATGGAAGATTATAAACATATTTGATAATGTAATAAGTATGTTGTGAATTTAAGTGATGATTGTTATTGCTAGAGTGCGTGTACATATGTATATTTTATTGTTGGGTTCTTAAGGGTTAAGCCCAGGAAAAATAAAGTATCAATAAATATCTCCCCCCCACCCCCTCTCCAAGCCAGTTTTTGAAAAAATGTTTATATTTTCTTTAATAATCGAAAACAAAAGTACAATAGCAGTGATGCAACAGTGTCTCTGCGTTTTCGCCGCGTGCTCGTGGACCCTCGGCAAACAAGAGGAGGTGGAATACCCCGCTACTAGTTGAAATAACCAGAACGAATGACCCTTTCATTGTTATGAGATTAAGGCCGGTTACAAAAATTGACATTATGAAAGCATGAATTAATTAAATTTTAATTATCAGAATTAATTAATTTACATGATTAGAAGAAAGTGCAAAAAAGATTCATGAAAACCAGTTAATATTTGCAATTATAATTAAAATCTGTAGGTAATCAATAACTTCTGTGCATATAAACTGTTTATTTTTTAGCAAATGGACGCAGCAGATTTAGAAAGCATGAAAAATATATCATTTTTAGCAGTTCAGTCGACCTGGTGCGTACAATACTCAACCGATTTGTCCACAAATTTCCGAATTAATTGACATGTATAGAAATTCCAAACATGGAAAACAGACTGAAAAGATAACAACTTCTTTCCTAATCTGAATATTTGAAGGGTGGATTTCCGAAAAGATGCAAACAGCATTTGGAAAATTTTGTAGGAGAAACAAAAAACTTTCTCTAAAATAAAATGTTTTATTAGGGCCAAAATAAATAACTACGTACTTTCAACATAGTATATCAGTACTGAATTGAAAAGTGAGATTCCGGATTGCAAAATGTTATTAGGTTCTAAGAACATGTAGGCAGAATTTATTTTCCTTCAAGCATGTAAGTTTTATCAAATTTGTCATGAAAACTTATTCAATGGCAATATTGAATTGATTGAAGCCATAAAATAACTTCTGTCAATGAAATTTTTCAGTTCTTAATTTAGCACTACAGTATTTGGGGAGTAATTTTTTGCTCTTTTTTTGTAAAACAAAAATTGGATCCTTAATCACCGTGAAAATTTTAGAAAACTTACACGCTTGAAGGAAAATAAATTCTTTCTCCGTATTCTCAGAACCTAATAACATTTGCCAATCCGGAATCCCACGTTTCAATTCAGTACTGATATATCTTTAAAGTACGTATTTATTCATTTTCGCCTTAATTAAAAAGTTCTTTTTAGAAAACGTTTTTGTTTCTCCTACAACATTTAAAAAATGTTTGCATACTTTCGGAAATCCACCCTTCAAATAATCAGATTAGGGAAAGATTTGTCATCCTTCCAGTCTATTTTCCATGTATGGAATTTCCATATATCTCAATTAATTCAGAAATTTTTAGACAAATCGATTAAATATTGTAGGCTCCAGGTCAACTGAACTGCTAAAAATAATACATTTTTTATGTTTTCTGAATTTGTTACGTCCATTTACTAAAAAGTGAGCAGTGTATATGCAAAGAAGTTATTTATTATAATTTAATTCTATTATTACTGCAAATATTAAACGATTTTCATGAATATTTTTTCACTTTCTTCTAATTATCCTATAGATGAAAACTCGTAACCGCCATTGTAGTCTTATCGAGGAAGTTTTCTTAGTCATCACTTTCTAAGTCATAGGGTGACCTCTATTTACTAAAATGAAAACTAACAGAAGTAAAAAAGTAGGTTTCTCATTTTATCGATCATAGATAATTATATTTTTGTATCTTTACTATTGTACATATATACTTCCAATTATAGCTCCAATTATTAAAGTTAATGTAATTAATTTATGTATCTATGTTTTTATCTTGGTTTTTTATATGATTGAATTTATCAATATATGTCGTAAAATGTATTTCAGTAATTTTTCTGCATTTCTAATACAGTTAGAAATGTTCTTCTTTATCATTAAATGCGCGTTATATTTCGGCCAATCTTATTGTATGTACTATCAATGTTTCAATGAAAATAATTGTTTAATGGTTTTTATATTGTAAACTTATTAATTAATTATTACCTTATTCTATTAAAACTTACATTATCTGGAATTAGTTTAAAAGGTTATTAATAATTCAAATTGTCAGAAATGAAAGTTTAAATTTGAAAAAAAATATAAAGTAAAAATTATTTGAATGTTTCAATGAAAATAATAGTTTCATGATTTTTATGTTGTAAACAGTTTAACTAATTATTGGTCGACTAATTTTGTTAAAAACTTTAAATTAAGTAAAGATTTAATTTAAATTGTTTTTCATTTGAGTAACATAAATTGATTACTTACTTCAAGGTAATGCACTTGAATATGGGCTATTATTTTTATAATAAAAGCTTATATTTTCTTTAAAATACCAATATTGCAATTATATAATCTTTGCAAATGCTTGTGACGTTGTGAAATGACTCTGAATTAGTTTGAAATGTTTTTAATAAATTTAATTTTCGGAACTGAAAGTTCAATTTGAAAAAAAATTAAGTACAGTAAAAATTATTTCAATGTTTTAATAAAAATTATAGTTGAATGCTTCTTATTTTGTGAACTGATTAATTAATTATTAGCTGATTAATTTTTTTTCAGAATATTATATTACATAAAGATTTAACCCAGATAGCAAACGTGCGGGGCACGTTACACGCACGGAATGCGAGGCACGCCGTGCCTGCAGGGTGCGAGGCATATGCGCCGCACTGTGTAAGAGGCACGCACGTGCGAGACATATGAGTCGCACTTCGTGATGGGCACGATATGCGGCGCATCTGAGTCGCACTTCGTGAGGAGCATTATTTATAGCATGAATACATAAGTGAGAAGCGTATTTTTGTACAATAATTATTATTATTACTATAATTTCAACTATAATTATTGTAAAAATGGTTTATTCATAAAAATTGAAACATTCCCAATTTTATCGTAAGCATAAATTAGGCAATTTGTATGAATAGCATTAATTGAATGCATTTGTAAAATTATTTAATGTGCAATGAATTTTATTTACTTAAAAACAATAATTTAATAGTATGTTCCTTTACTCGATCGGTGTAGGATTAACAAGAAAATTTTTTGGTTATTCTGTAACTTGTTAAAAAGAAAAAAGTAATTTCTAACGTTTCAAACTTTTTTTTCTGTTATCTTTGGTTCTTTTGTTGAACATTAAAAAAATATTTTCAAAAATTCTTATAACAAGTAACATTCTTAAAGCAGTGTAATTACAAAAAAAATTTCAAAACCATAAAAAACTATAAAAGAATAAAGTGTAAAAGAAAATAGTTTAAAAATATGTCTAGAAATGCCCTCACCGAGTGAAGAATTTTTTGAAACATTTTTGTATGGTCATCCCGAAAGTTGAAAAGAACAAACAAAAAACCGTAAAAAATTCCAAATAGCCAGAAATTTTTTTTTTTTATTTGCATAATATTTCAAAAATTTTCAATTTGAATTTGAATTTTTTTTAAAGATGAAACTGTTGGAATCATTTCAACTTTCAATTTTTTTAAATTTTTATAACTTCCATTTGGAGTTTGAATTTCATGTTTAATATTGACTGAAATTTAAAATGAAATTTAAGATCAATTTTCAGAAAATTGGTTTAAAAAGTATAAAAATGCGTCTTTAATTTTTAATGGACTTGCATGTATTTTTACTATTTCCAAGTGTAATGAAGAAAGCTATATTTAAAAACCTCGCGCTGTCGTTGAAAAATACATATATGGGGTAACAGCCTTCATCGATCTAATGATGTGTTTTTCTCATCGACGGTGCGTGTTTGATCCTTTTCATGAGAGTCCAGGGAATGAAGGATTTTTTCACCACAACATTTTATAATTAAAACGAGGTATGACATCATGTAGTGTTCATGCCTGGGACGAAGGCTTGTATGTTTGCAGGCAAAAATATGTGTTCAGAAGGAATTGCACAATGTTCAAAGTTGGCGAAATCACGTTTTTGGGACATTGCGATCAAGGTATTGATTTGCGAAAAGAAAAGTTTAATTATAAATTGAAGGTCGTAAAAAGATCTTTAATTTGGTAGGTCGCACATTGAAATTGTTTGATCTGTTCCCTCACAAATTAATAAAAGCCGGCAAAAATGACCGTTTCGCAAAATCTAGTTATTTTTGCTTGTACCCATGCAGATTTTTTTAGTTTTCTTCGCTTAAATTAAAGATCAGATTTCAGGCTCGATGTCTTCTGATTTTGAGGTTTTTGAAAAAATTTCCCTAGGTCGTGCTAAAAGTTGAAGTTAAGGTAGAAAATTTGAGAAAGTCTTGAATTTTGTTTTTTAACTTCTCACGTACTGTATGTGTATGCACATCTATTAAAGTGCAGGAAAATGTGTATTTTGCTAAGCTGAGAGTATGTGTAAAATTTGAGCTCAAAATAATAATTAGTTTTTGAGAAAAGCTATTTGTTTATAAAAAAGGTACCGTTGTTTCGGTGGGGCTAACTTTTTTTAAGGCGGTCGTAAAGCCATGAAAGTGAACAAATTTCAATCCTAAAGAGTTATAGTATCATGTACGCTCAGTAGCTAGTTGCTTTTAGAGTTTCAAGTACGTTAAAAATGACTGCAAAAGAATAGTACGTTTTTGTCTCGTAAACAAATGGAATAACTTCTGTAATTTTCATTCTAAACAATCGCGGTTACATTCAGTCGAACCTTACACTTTGTGCATGATTATAAAATGAAAATATTTTCTGTACGTTAATTGGGGGGCAGGGAGTTAATTTTTTTTTTTTAATAACAATTATTGCAGCCATAATTTTCAAGATAAACAGCTAAAATTGGTAAATAGTAATAACTGGATACTGATACTAATTGTAATATAATTGTCAGCAAAATCAGTTGCGAAAATACTGTTTAGAATAGCGGTTTATTTACGACCAAGATCGGTCGCAGTGTATGACGGCGGAGTGGGGGAAGCTGCTTCCGCCTGGTTGACGCTGCGCGCTGGCGCTGAAATTGAATTCGCGCATTCAAAATGTAACAATTGGAAAAATCTCATGAAAGAATCGACATATCGAGATGTTTTTTTTTAGTTTCAACTAACTTTTTGCGCTGATTACAAATTTTGCATTTAAAGCTCAGAAAAAGCACGTCTCATACTTGAAAAGTAATTGTACTTTTTTATATTTTCGCTAATTGTATAATGTCTGGCATAATTCTTCGACGTAATGTAAGCAACATTTCATTATTCTCAAGTTGATTTAATAATGTTACAAAAATTGTGTACTGAATGTAACATTTGTATTTCAATAAACTTGGGTCCATAACGTTCTGTGGAAAAACGAAGTTTTAAACAGAAAAAAATTAACTTCTACCGCAAATTATGAATTTTCGAAAAAGAAAAAATGATTTTGATCAAAATATTTCAACTAAACAAAAACGAATTTAAAAAAGATATATATATATGTGTATATATATATGTGTGTGTGAAATTTTTTTCAAAAATGAAACTTGATACTATATCTTGTATTTCAATAGAAATCTTCAACTTTATGCGCGGCAAATCTGGGGATACGAAAAAGTTTAAAAATTGAAAATTTACTTTAGCGAATTTCATGAAAATGTTATGATCCAAGTTTATTGAAAAACAAATGTTGCATTCAGTACACATTTTTCGTAACATTATTGAATGAACTTACAAATAATGAAATGCTGCTTACATTACGTCGAAGAATTATGCCAGCAATTGTACAATTAGTGAAAATATAAAAAAGTACAATTACTTTTCAAGTATGAGACGTGCTTTTTCTGAGCTTTCAATGCAAAATTTGTAATCAGCGCAAAAACTTAGTTGAAATAAAAAAAAAACATCTCGATATGTCCATTCTTTCATGAGATTTTTCAAATTGTTACATTTTGAATGCGCGAATTCAATTTCAGCGCCAGCGTGCAGCGTCAACCAGACAGAAGCAGCTTCCCCCACTCCGCCGTCATACACTGCGACCGATCTTGGTCGTAAATAAACCGCTATTCTAAACAGTATTTTCGCAACTGATTTTGCTGACAATTATATTACAATTAGTATCAGTATCCAGTTATTACTATTTACCAAATTTAGCTGTTTATCTTGAAAATTATGGTTGCAATAATTGTTATTAAAAAAATAATTAACTCCCAACCCCCAATTAACGTACAGAAAATATTTTCATTTTAAAATCATGCACAAAGTGTAAGGTTCGAGTGAATGTAACCGCGATTGTTTAGGATGAAAATTACAGAAGTTATTCCATTTGTTTACGAGAGTAAAACGTACTATTGTTTTGCAGTCATTTTTAACGTACTTAATTAATTTAACTTAAAATTTGTTCACTTTCATGGCTTTACGACCGCCTTAAAAAAGTTAGCCCCACCGAAACAACGGTACCTTTTTTATAAACAAATAGCTTTTCTCAAAAACTATTTATTATTTTGAGCTCAAATTTTACACATACTCTCAGCTTAGCAAAATACAGATTTTCCTGCACTTTAAATAGATGTGCATACACTTTTTGCAAAAATAACTAGATTTTGCGAAATGGCCATTTTTGCCGGTTTTTATTAATTTGTGAGGGAACAAATCAAACAATTCCAATGTGCGACCTACCAAATTAAAGATCTTTTTAAGACCTTCAATTTATAATTAAACTTTTTTTTCGCGAATCAATACCTTGATCGCAATGTCCCAAAAACATGATTCCGCCAACTTTGAACATTGCGCAATTCCTTCTGAACACATATTTTTGCCTACAAACATACAAGCCTTCGTCCCAGGCATGAACACTGCATGATGGCATACCTCGTTTTCATTTTAAAATTTTGTGGTGAAAAGGCACCTTTTTGATCTTCGTTCCCTGGCCTAAGACTCTATGTCATTCTGACTCTCTTCTCCGCTGAGATATGGTTCTATTGCGTCTTGCTCGTTTTCGGACGAACGAGGTCTTTTTCTATCCTGACCTCGCTGAACGCAGGGCACAGACGTTGACGCAATTTCTACGTAAAAAATAAATACCTTGATAAAATATTTTTACCCCAAAAAACCATCAGAAAAACATTTAGATTTGTAAAAAAATACTAGTAGTTAAATATTATTTTTAAATGGAAAGAAAGCTAGTAGTTTACTTAATAATTGACATTAGTAGAAAAACTAGCACTACTGTCTGAAAAAATAGCACTTGAATAAATTTTCATAGTTTCTACCTTTTGTAGATTAAAGAATTAGCAATTAATGGTTTATCATGATTAAGTAGAATAAAAAATCAATATTGATTTAAAAAATAATATTTTGACTATATTTCGGTCATGAATAGTCCCTTTTCAAGCCAAATTGTTAATAATATTAATAATGAAATAATATATAAATAATAAAAATTAATTTTCAATTTTTTAATAAATTTTCAATTTCTAAATCAATTTTTAATTTTCAAAATAATTTTCAATTTTTAAATAGATTTTTAATTTTCAAATGAATTTTTAGTTTTGAATTAATCTTTAATCTTTAATACATTTTTAATTTTCAAATAAATTTTGAATTTTTAAATAAATTTTTAATTGGGATGAAGAAAAGGAGGCCTATATAAGGAACTCCAAACATAGGGAGACAGACCGAGAGGGGAGGAGGTTACTAGACGTAATAGGAGAAACAGGATGGTTTATATGTAATGGTAATATGAAAGGAGATGAGAAAGGAGAGATCACTTTCATAGGTAAGGGAGAAACAGTGATAGATTACATCTTGGCGGAAGAAAGAATGAGGAATATGATAGGCAGTATGAATGTGGGAAATGAGATAGGGTCCGAGCACTTCCCGGTTATAGCTACACTGAAAAGTGGTGCCCGTAAGCGTGGAAGATGGAAAAAGGAAAGAGGGGGAGAAAGGAAAACGAAAATGGGAGTCTGGGAGGTAGATAAATTAAAAGAGTTTAAACAAAAAATGGATAAGGAGAATGTTAGGTATGAAAAAGAGGAGGGAGTAGACTCGTTAATTGAAAGGCTGAAAGGGTCCATTGAGAAAGTAAGGGATGAGATGGGTGCAGAAGAAGAAAGAGAAGAGGGAAAAAGAGGCTGGTGGGACGACGAATGTAGGGAGAGTAAAGAGAGAATGAAAGAGTGTGTAAGAAAATGGAGGAAAGGAGAAATATAGAAGGCGGAGTACAACAGGATAAAAAGAGAACATGAAAGGATGCTGGAAGGGAAAAAGCAAAAGGGAAAGGAGAAATACAAGGAAGAAGTAGAAAAAGCCATCAAAGAAGGTAGGGTTTGGGATGTGATAAATAGAGAAAGAGGAGGAAGGAAGGGCGTGAATGAAGAAATAGAAATGGATGAATGGACGGAGTATTTCAAGGGTCTGTTAGGGGGAGAACAAAATAGGATCGAAGGGGAAAATAGAAGGATAATCCAGGCAGAAATGGAGGAGGGGGATGAAATAACAAGAGAAGAAGTGGATGAGGCAATAGATAGACTAAAAAGAAACAAGGCTACAGGAGAGGATGGTATGGAGAACGAAGCGATAAAGTATGGAGGAGTAGGGGTTCGGGAAGGGATGTGGAAGATCTGCAACAAGGTCTGGAAAGGAGAAGGGTGGCCGGAGGAGTGGAAGACAGGGCTGGTGGTACCGCTTGTCAAGAAAGGGGAGGGCAAGAAGGTAGAGGAGTACAGAGGGATCACTCTCATGCCGGTGAGTTATAAAATATACGCAGAAATTCTAAGAAAAAGGTTAGAGAGTCAGATAGAAGAGAAACAAAGTATCCCACACAATCAGACGGGATTTAGAAAAGGGATGGGGACAATAGATAACATTTACGTACTCAACTACTTGGTTAACAGAAATCTAGGGAGGAAGAGAGGGAAATTAGTCGCCTTGTTCGTAGACTTTAAA
>CAKNWW010200729.1:0-11662 GCA_932074435.1 Andricus kollari
AGTTATTCCTTATAAATAATCCCTGATGAGGAAATCTATAATGACTTCGAAACATGTTGGAACCCTCGTAGTATAAAAAGGACGGAAAAAGGAGAAAGTGAGAGGTTGGTTTTTGGTTGACTTTTTCCCTTTTTCCCCTCTTTTTTCATTATGTTATTCTTGTCTCTAATTAGCCGAAAAGTGAGGTTTTTGGAAGTTTATTTTTGACTGTGAATCAATTTTTGCGTCTCAAACAAAATAAAAATTTAGCCTATATTTTCGTGGAACTAATGAGATCCCCCCCCCAAAAAAAAACTTATAATGTATCAATTGAACAACTCAATGATATGAAAATTTTGTTGTCTCCCTTGAAAATTTGTCAAAAGTGTTTATATTATTTCGGAAAGCCATCACTTATATATTTAGATAAGGAAAAAAGTTGTCATCTTTCCAGATAGTTTTCCATGCATGGAATCTCAATAATACAAATTGACGTGTATGGAGTTCTCCATGCCATACATGCTGGCTGCACCCCACACTGTAAAAATAAACTGTTATTTCAGGGCTAGTTTCAGGTATTAGAATAAGACTCAGAAAAAACAGTCTCGAGTAGTACTAAAATGAGACTACTGGTGGGATCCCAGAATCGTTTGTTTTGCATTGATAATAACAGCATGAAGTTATCCTATTCAAAAACAGGACCAGAAAAAAATGATACCGTAAAAAAGAGATCTCTAGTTTTTACAGTGTGATCAGACATATTAAAGCAAATCACAAGCCGATCGGATTTTCAAACGTAATATAATAAAATGGAGATTTTCGAGATATTTCATCACACCACATTTTTTAGAAAAAGATTTAAAAATTAAATTAAATACAAAATATGATAAGGCATATAATGCATATAAGGATTAATCTGCTAAGTTGACACCTAGAAAATAATTCTTATTATTAAATAATACACATCATCGTATTTTAAGAAGAATTTGTACCTCCAACATTGCAATCCCACCATGAACTGGATCTTTAATTGTCTACGAAAAAAATGAAATATTCAATTTCACGAAAAAAAAGCTCCTAGTCACGAAAATGGATTAGCTGGAATAAAACTCGCAGCATGTATTTGTTGCAAATGAAAAAATTTAACAAAAAATTAGAAAAAATATAAGAGTGTTTTTTTTTAAAATAGCCTTCATATATTTTAAAACAAATCCCCTCCATTTCTTGCATTTGAAACTTTTTTCAAATTTGCCGGTGGATTGTGTCAATCTGCGGTTAAATTCGTGCGTTTTCTTCAAACAAAAGTAAAAACTCAAATACGCATAACCTTGTAGACAATATTTTTTCTCAAATCGGAAAAATACTTGTCATCTTGTTGTACCTAAAAAACAACATATTTCGTCGCCAAGGGATTTTGTGAAATGAAATTTATATAGAACCTGCCTAATTTGAAACAAATCCTGACGATGGAAGAAGCAAAATTTAAGGCTGTTGAATTCGAAGTGCTGTATTGATTTTTCATTGAAGTTGTTCATGCTTATATTGTATTTTCATAATAATCTTCAAATAAAATTTTTAATTGATCAATAATGTGTCTTCATAGAAATGTTTAAACCGGATTTGGATTCCGAATCATTGTATAGATAACCTTATTATTGAAATATGTTTTATTAATGCTAATATTGAAGTTAATATTGTTTTTGATTTTCATTACATTGCAGTATATCGATGTCATTATTGTTAATTATTTATAAACTGAAAATATATAATTATTTATAATAATATGCGGAATGCATTCAATTATTAGAGGACGTTTGACCATAGCCCTAATTATCAGGTGTTATCATCAGACAATTCGTTATTTCTACTAAACGCCTTCAGTTATTATTGTTTTGTAAAAAATATTGTGATTTTGCTACTTTGGTAGATTTCTATATCATCATAGGCATGTAAAGTGGAAAAACTGATGGTTTTCTTATTGTATTTATATTATAAAATTGTGCAATGTGCCTATTTAGTCCCTGGCAAGCAGTCGTCGTGGGAGCCGCATTGGCTCTCCCAGTGCTGCTTAAATCGATAGAAGTTCGAGCTAGGTGCTGTGCAAGACAGACAATCAGTCCCGCGTAAATTTAGACCTATTAAACAATCCTATTTTCCTTACCCCTAACAATTCACCTTTTGTTATACTCATATATTATCTTTAGAAGTCACACTCATCTCTCTAAATACTCAGTCAGATTAAAAAAAAAATAAATAAGTTAGGCAAATAAAAAGAATATCATGTTTTATTAAGATACGCTTCACTTGTATTCTTTGCTTTAAATTAATATCAGAATTCTCTTGAAATATTTTTGAATGTGGAAGGATTTCTTTAAAAAATTTAAACATTAATGAAAAAAGTAAAATTGATTTAGAAATTTCATTTTCTTTAAATCTTCTTATTTACATCAATTCATCCATAGAAATATTAAAATGGAATAAATCTTATCAGAGAGGAAATTCTAATTTTATTCAAATTATATGAAAAACGCCACATTTATCTGGAACTAATGAAGGCTCCACATAAAATTAAACTTAATAATTATTTAATTCTCTATCCAATCCATTTCAAGTATTCCAACTTACCAGTTAGTCATAATATAACTGATACGATGTTTTTCTAATCACGTTTGACTCATTCTTTATACAACTAATACATAAATTTAAAAAGCTCTCTAAAAATCAAAATTAATGTATAAAAGGTAACAATGTGAAAAACCACTACTTATATGAGAATATTTGCGGGAACATTTAAAGAACGTAAAATAATTACCTCATCGTCATACATATTATCGTGATCTGCCATTGATAGATCAGAGCATGGACGCTTGTTTCATACACAGTGATGTATATTTAATGCAAGAAACATTTTTTTCGCGACAAATAAGGGCAAACAGTAAACACGTAGTGTTACATCAAATCGACATCAGATGGCGAGACATGTTGAGACGGAAAGGTCTGTCGCGTATTACAGGACCTGTCCACTTTGGACGCAAGAAATTTTGGTACTGAGCAAAGATTGAACTACGATGCTGCGATTGCGGAGCCTGCGCTTTGTAAAACGTGCGCAAACTTGAGTGTAAATTGATGCAGAGTAAACTGGATCTACAATTCGTCGCCCTAAAGTTATAGTACACCATGTCCCTCAACTGTCAAACTGAGAAAATGAGGTTCAAAGTTTAAACATAATATACTCTACAAAAACGTTGTCAAATGTTGAAATAAATTTATCGGTCGAAAATAATGCATGATCAAGAAATTATTAGCAAAAATTTTAATACTATTATGAATGTATTTTAGCTGATGTGGAAAATTGCTTTGGACATGAGGTAATATGAGATTCAAAAAATTCATTTTAGCTCAGAATTCTAGTACGCCATGTCCTCAAAATATTTATAAATGGACTAATTACTTTGAGTAATATTCCGATGGTTACTTTTAAGGTTAAATATATTTTTGAAAATTGTTATTTCTCAAATTGAACTTAGGTTATCCATATAAAATATGCACTATAAAGGTGGCATTTTTCCACTTATAGCAATACCAAAAAGGACATGGCGTGATGTAATTCTAACTTTTAATTAACGTCAATATTTTAATTGATGATTGTGACAGCTGAGGAAATAAATTTCAAGTAAAACTTTAATAAAAAACTAAGTTTAACCATTACCGAACCTAAAAATAATAATAGTTCAAAATTTTGAAAATGTGGACATGGCGTAGTATAACTCTGGGGCCAAGAATTGTTGACTGTTTCCGCACTCCAATTAGTATATCTGCACACAGCACGTACATTTATGCATAAAAATGTGCTATAGTTATATACAAAGATCATTAGTGATATGAAAAACGTATGTAAGAAGATGAGCCCCAGTCCTACAGCGGTTTTTACAGGGTAAAATACTTGACATTTTTAAAGAATTTGTGGACAAGTTTTGTAGGTATAGTAGTTGTTATAACAGATTTCTATTTGCTTAAATGCAATAAAAAATATATTTTTTTAATCGCTTCTCAATAAACTTTAATAACATTGTAATATTGAACTTTTGTTTCACCAGAGTATGTAAGAAAAGAATTTAAGAAAAAAACTTAATTGGTGACTAATACGGTGATTATATATTCTTAAACAGGGGGACGATTACTTAACATTCCCACATTTTACTTCCCATTTTTCAATTCTATAATTCTTTGAAAATTCACTCCATACGTCCTTGTTAAATTTTGAAAACATCAATCATTACGAAAAATAATAAGGTTAGGGTTCGCAGTGTGTTTATATTTGTTATCCACGTGAGTGATTTGAAATTCGTCCTCGGGGAATTTCCAAAGCATTCGAATTTGCGCATGATATTTTTTTCATTGAGGTTTAGTGAATGATTAAAAAATGCGAATTATCGTGAAGTTAAAATTTTCATCTACATGCGTGGTCTTCTTGGATGATATATATGTTTAGAGGAAGTAATAGTATATTATGCGCCGAGGTGAATAATGAGGATCTTTACGCGACGAGCATTGTAAAGCTTACAGTATAGACAGCTTAGAGTATCGTAATGTTGTACATTACGATACAGCGGATGGTAATGTGAAGAGTGATCTCCCGCTGTATCGTAATGTACAACATTACGATACTCTACGCTCTCGCATAAAAAAGCGTAAATGCACCGGAATCACCTAAGGTATTATAATTACAAATTATTTATATTAATGAATATATGTATATAGTAGGGTTTCCGTTATTCTGGCGCTGTCGGAATTTTTCACCCCTCCCCCCCCCCCCCATTCTTAAAACTTGAAAAAAAAAATCGTGCAAAATGTAAGAAGATCGGTTCATATTAACGCGTGCCCCCGAGCTGCTGAAGTTTTAAATGAAAAGGCACGTATTTTTCAACCCTATTTTCTTGAATATTCATAACTTTTCTTGAAATAGACATAAATGAATGAAACTTGGCTGAGTTGTAGAACATAATACAAAGAACGATAGATAATTTTTTCAAAATTTTCGGAATAAATTATCATTGAGTTTGAGCTCTCCAGAATACATACATCTTTTTGTAACATATCTTTACAAATAGCTTCTTCATAAGGTATGAACTACTGCGACTAGAAATGAAATTTGTGCATTAAAAAGGTTATTCGCGTTTCTAGCTTTCAAAAAAGTTGCTAAACCACTTGAACTTTCCAAAAAAATTATTAATAATACTAATTCTTTGATATATAAATAATTAGTTATAGATAATAATAATAAATCATAATAATTATTATAAGACGGAAAAAATTGCCGCATAATAAGGTCTATACGTCATGATTGTCGACGATTTTTGTATAGTCGTCTCACCTTAGCCAACGTTTGATCAATATTTGGACCATATACACAATTTTTATAAACACACATAGATCCAACATAAACCCATAAATCTCGCGCAGCAATTTACACAACCCAAAATTCGTGAACATGTGTTTCGCTAACAGATAAATGCGAATTTACAAGGCTCACAGTAAAAAAAAGAAAAATGTGTACTTTGGAGAGCTCAAACTCAATGCTAATATATTCCAAAATTTCTAAATAAATTAGGTTTCGCTTATTTATGTCTACTTCAAGAAAAGTTGTAAATATTCGAATAAAGCCGGCTTAAAATTACGTGAATTTCAATGTAAAATTTCAAAAGCTCTGGGGCACGTGTTAATATGAACTGATCTATCTCACATTTTGCACGATTTTTTTTTATTTATATTAAAAGTTTGGGGGGTGTGGGTGAAAAAATCCAAAATCGCCAAAATAACGGACACCTTAGTATATAGTATAAATCTATATACCTTAATTATCTAATACATATTTGTATTACATTTTAGGCTAATATGTGTAAGGTTCTGGGCTTAGTCCATCTAATATGCCGATAATAATGTAATAAATATCTTTTTAAAAAAAACGTATATGAGTTGGATGTATCAAATTGAATAAAAAACGGATTTCTAATTTTAGAATAATGCATTTAATTCGGGGCGATCAATAAAGACTTATTGCAGTCCTTTTATGCGCAAATGAGGCCAAAAAAATATCGTGGAAAATAATAATTTTTTTTAAATTATGCACTTGCCGAAAATTCCATCTAAAAAAATATAACTTAGGGAGAATCAAGGGATAGAATGGGACTTCACTGGAATTTTGCACTCAATCGTAAATATAATTAGTGGATTGAAATCCTGCGCTAAGTCTCCGCTAAGTCTGCGACGATGAATTTTTTTATTAATTATCATTCTAGGAAGTGCCAAACTAGTTTAAATGAACTGCGGGATGAAAACAAAGTCAACACAAAAAACTTTATTGATCCAAACCACCCCCAAGAGATTCAAGCCACCCTCACACAAAATATTAAGTCCCATTCATCCTAATTAAGTGTGCCCATCATGAACGGTCTTAAAATGTTTCTTCATACACTCCAAACAACAAATGAAAAATAAAAAAAATTGTGGATGAGAAAACATTTGAGGGCGAAAAAAAGAAAACAACCCCTAACGAAAAAAAGTAGTAAAAACCACCGTGATAAGGTTTGCCAATTGAAACTGGTCTTAAAATGTGCGCCAAAAGTTTTCCGCATCTACAATTTTTTTTTTTTATTTGTTGTTTGGAGTGTCCGAAGAAACATTTTAACCCTTTCTTGCCTCATCCTTGCGGAGTAACACGCTTATCACACTGGGGTGCCGGCCACCCCAGTCATAAAAACTGTAATTAAAAATTAACTGTTCATTTTTTCTTTAAAAATTGGTATGGATCTTCTCAAGAGCTTACTTTATAATATCATATAGGTTATATAGCCAACAATTTAATTTACCTACACTAAAAATCGTGTAGAAGTAAAAAAAAAATTACAATTTTTACAAAAAAATTCATATTTATTATACTTTTCAATATTAAGGGCTATCATTTCAGATGAGTCTTTTACTGATGTGTCACTATAATGTCACGTCCTGTGACGTATTATACCTATATTGTTTATACTTATATTATTAATAATTGCTATATTTATACTTATAATTTATATTAATAATTATGATAGAAAAGGATTATGTTCTTATAAAAATGCACAAACTCGTGCATATTCACTTTTATCTATCATAATAAAAGTCAGTAGTCCGAACTCCGCAGTACTAACCATGCAGTTTGGAAATCTTGACTTTTCTATTCACCACTAAAATACAATGACCTGCTCCTTGGACTCAAGGTACAGCACCCCCAGGTACTACGCCTTCAGATATAGTCTCAAGTTTTTGGTTGTCAAGTTTTTGGTTGTGAACACAATGAAATCCGACGTATATAAACCCAGGATCAGAATATGAAAATCAGTCTATCTACGAATTTCAAATCGGGCGGAAGCTCTGCTAAAAAGTATATCAATCTACAAATTTCAAATTAGACTCCGGTTATTTGGAAATCATTTTCCAAATAGTCGAAATATAAATTACAAAAGAATAAAGTAAAATCAGTGTTGTGCTTCGGAAATTGAAATCGAACTGAAGTCGATTGTCAATTTCAAAACCCCTTAAATAAAGTGAAACGGAACCACCAGATCCTTTGACAAATCTATTGTCACCTTTGAGGAACAGCAGGAAACCTCAGCCTTCCTGCCCACTAATAAACTCCTTTGACAACTTCTCGTTGTCAAACCATTGGAACGGTCTATCACTAGAAGGACGATCGACGCTACCGTACTAAGTAATAACCACCTGCGCCAGTACCAGCATCTTTCAACGAAATAGAAAAAGGACTACCAATCAAGGAAACCAGTTTCTTCAAGGAATCTTCAAATATTTGTGAATCCCCAAAACAGTTACTAGCCCAGTTTTTGAAGTGAACCAATTTGGATTAAATTTGGTAAGTTAAAATCAATGAGCTAATAGCTCATCATATAATATATTTCTATTAAAATTTGTCATTAAGATCTTCCTTTATTTTAAGGTGGATATCTGGATGAGGGATTTGTCGCTACCTGAGAGACTCCAGTGCAACTTTATTTAACAATTTTTAAAAACAAATGTAAAATTAATCTCAATTAAAAAAAAACATTAATCCTTTTCTTTTTAAAATTCAAATCAGCTATCCCTCTTTTACCTTGTAATTTCTTCTGTTTAATAAATTCAAATGTTATTTATATAATTGTATTCAATTAATTATTGTGTGGTTATCTCAACCTTCGGAAGTATTCTCATCCCTGTTTCGAAATCCTAGATTTCGTTCAAAAACGAGAAACCTTTTAATTAATTATTTTTAACCAGGTAAGTTTGTTCCCTTCAGGATAACTACTAATTTTTTTTTCTATTTTCAAAAATTTCAGCAAAATTTTTCTATTCACTATTTTGAAATAAAATACAAAAAATTATTCAACATTTTTATTTTTGAACAAAAAAAAAATAAGTGAAAAATTTTTTTAATTCAATTTTTATTGAAAAATATTTTCTTGGAAATTCAACAAAAAAGCACATGGAGCTCAACGGAATGCAAAAAACCTGTTAATTTTAGGAATTGTACTTATACCATTTATATATGTGAATTTTTATTATCTGTGTTTATGACCTGTACCATTAATCTTTATGCTTTGTACCATTTATGTTTATGACCTGTACCATTAATATTTATGCTTTGTACCATTTATGTTTATGACTTGTACCATTTATATTTATGCGCGGTTAGTACTTGGATGGGTGACCGTCTGATACTACTGCGTTGCTGTTGGCGGTCGTGGGTGTGGTGAGCCCACACTTGTAGTTATTTACTACAAGAAACTATCCACCTAAAAAACACTACCCGAACCGGGTAGTGTCACGCTTACCCCTAGAGGCTCGCCGAAAGGGAAATAGCTTAATGATATACATATTATCATAATGAGAATCATAAATGTGGAGCCAAAATTCTGAATCAGACAAGCCAATAACACGCCTTCAAGTTTCACAAAATCCTCAACTAGCAAAAATAATTGAGAATAATCAACAGCTTCCAATAAATATTCGAAAAACTTCAAAACCTGATTTAGGCTCAGACTTTGAAAACAATTCAATAATTAACGCACCTGATACTAGTGATACGTCAGAGATTACTTTAGAAACTGAATATACAAATAAAGATTCTCCAATTAACGCTAGTTTGGAAGATAAAACTTTAATTTTTGCCTCAAATTAAAAAAATTTGCAAAACGAAACTTTAGATAACAATACATTGAATGACGTAACTATCACAAATTTTAACATAAATATCGACAATCAAAATAGAGCAAATTCAACAATAATTGACAGTACACAGAAAGACTTATTAAATAAAGTAAATTATCTTAATAATTCTAATCCATTTCGAGAACAAATATTTAAAGAAACTCCACCAAAACAAGAACCTCTTATACCGGAAGTCAAAATCCAATACAATTCAAACTTAAAATTAAAATCAAACTCAGACTCAGACTTTGACCCACTAACATCCAAAATGACTAGACTACCTACTAACCAACAGGTCTCACTCAGAGATGCACTGGAGGTCATTCCATTATTCGACGGGACAAATAACGTCCCTTTTAGTAATTTTGTCGAAGCATGCGAAGAAGCAAGGTCAATGCTCCCAGGTGTGGAAGTGGAATCAAACCTATTTAAATTACTTAGAAGTAAACTTGCTGGGGAGGCCCGAAAATGCATATATGGGTACACTTATAATACAATTGATGAACTAATAAATAAACTAAAAACAGTATACGCACCAATAAAAACGGTTTATCAACTTCAAGGAGAATTGGGTAACATTTAACAATGCGAAAACGAAAAAGTACTTTCATATGCAACTAGAGTAAAAGAAATTTCTGATAAAATCAGTGACGCGTACAGAGCTACAAATAAAAATATTTCGACAGCAGAAGTCAACAAAATAAAAGATAATTTTATAGATGAATTAGAAAAAGACGCAGTCAATTGTTTTATTAGAGGTTTGAGAACAGAACTTCAAACTAGAATAGAAAAATCACTATCATTTTCAGAAACAATTAACAGCGCTTTGGAAATAGAAAGATCAATTGCCGCAACACAAGAACTAAGAAAAAGATCAAACTACCCTCAAATAGATGAAACAACAGAAAATAAAATACAAACTAACAAAGTAAATATTACTCGCGAAGATATCACATCATGTCAATTCTGTGGAAAGATTGGACATATGGCATCAACATGTAGAAATTTAATTCAACAATTATCAAATTCTAACCAAACTCAAAATCAATTTCAAACCAAAAATCAAAGACAAAATTTTCCTAATTATTCTCAAAATCAAAGACAAAATTTTCCTAATTATTCTCAAAATCAAAGACAAAATTTTTCTAATTATTCTCAAAATCAAACTAACAATAAATTTTTACCACAAAACAATTGGTCAAATAACAACCCTCGATACGAGCCTCAAGAAATTCAAAATAAATACAGCGAAGAAAGACCCCCTTGGAGAGAACAGGCACGCAGCCAACAATGGAATAGAAATGACTCTCGAAACGACCCTAACCATCCAAATAATTACCGGTCTAAACCTAACTTTACACAACAAGATAAAATAATATGCTTTTATTGCAAAGAACCAGGGCATATAATTAATGATTGCCGTAAGAGACAATATAATAATGAATATCAAGAACAAGAACAACCTCGACAAATAAATCCTCCACAACAATTAAATCCGGAGAACTCCAATGTCCTTCCCAGACCGGTTGCTCAGAGGAAGGCCTAAATCAAGAATCAAATGCATCCAATTCTAATTTCGAAAATATAAAGGAAGAAAAAACAGCGAAAATCAACTTAAGCGTTACTAATACCATCCCTCATATAACATTATCATCGAACGGTTTAGAAAATCCTGTAAGATTAATGATCGATACAGGAGCTGATCCCAATTTAATTAAAGAAAAATCAGCCAAATCATTTATAAAAATAAATAAACAAAATTGTCTGAAATTGACAGGAATTAACGAACACCCGGTATACACTCTTGGTCAAATAACAATAAATATTTTTGAACTTCCAACAATTTTTAATATAATCCCCAATGAAGTTCCAGTAGATCATGATGGCGTTATAGGAACAGAATTTTTTCAAAACAATAATATAAAAATAAACTACGAACAGAAACAATTAGAAATAAATGAAAAATATTATCCCTTTGATAGTCAAGAAGTAATCACCATCCCAGCAAGAACAATTTTTTATTTCTATGTCCATGTTAAAAATAATGAAAAAGAAACTGGTTTTATTCCTGAACTTATACCAAATAGTGGAATATTTTTAGGAAAGGCAATAGCAACAAATAATAATTGAAAAGCCTATCTCAAGATTGCAAACCCTTGTCCTTATCCAGTTGAAATTCCAGTCCCTACAGTAGAACTTTTAGATTTTGACGAAATAAAAATACCGGATTATTATGCGGAAACTTCAAATAAAAAACAAACTCAAAATCTAGAATCACAACCAGTTGAACATACATTTAACTATTTTGATACTCAATATAATCAAGAAGATCACTTTCATCAAATTTTAAACAATAACGAAGAAAATAAACTCGAAAATATAAAGAAATTATTACGCTTAGAACATTTAAATCAAGAAGAATATACTCATGTTGAAAAACTTA
>CAKNWW010200733.1:0-13579 GCA_932074435.1 Andricus kollari
CATGTTCGTTATCGAATTTTCGGCACCAGCTGACAAAAACATCATAGTCAAGGAGAATGAAAAGAAAGAGAGGTATCAAGAACTTATAAGGGAGTTGCGACGGCTATACCCGGAATATTCAGTTAAGCTAATCGTCTTGATCATCGGCGCTCTTGGAGGTGCCAAGGTTTCACTGGTTAATAGCCTGAAAAGCATCCCTGCTTGTCAAGAAAATGCCAAGACACTTGCGGGGAAAATGCAGAAGTCGGTCGTCCGTGGGTCGCTCCGTGTCCTCAGAGTGCACGAGACTTTTGCCGGATCATCGTATTGAATTCGTCGCAGACTCTAACCACCTATTTCACGGTCGTGAGACGTGGTTGCAGCTGAAATTTTACCGTGATTTCGCTGGGAGCAGGTGCAATTTTAATTTAAAAAAAAGGCTTCATCTATTTTTTTCATATCTTGCTTAAAATATTCGAGCAACAGAAGATAATCAAATCCTGCAAAGAACTGGTTTTGAGTAAGAAGTTTGAGTTGAAATATTGCCTACTGAACCTTGAAATTTGAGACTTGGACATTTTTACCCTTATCTCGAGAACCCGTGAAGATTTTTAAAGTTTTATTAGCTTATATTAAAGATAAGACTTTAGGTACTGTGTAGTATGAATTTCAGTTTTTTATTACAATTTTCCTAGGCCATGCCGCAATTCAAATTCGAGGAGCAAAATCGAGTAATTCTTGTATTGTTTTTAAACTTCTCACGTGTTATATTCTCTTCACAAGGTCAAAAAGATCTCTATTAGAGCTCATTTGAAGCGTACATTCGTAAGCTTCCTAACGGTGTTTTTAAATAAGTTTTTGCTTTAATTTTAAATGAGAAGTGGAGAACACCCTACGGTAGATAATAGTAATTATTACCAATCACATTTGAAAGTCGGCAGTCATTTTCAATAGTACTTATGCTGATCGTTACCGATAATTTCCGATGGTAGTGTATCTCTGTGAGAAGTCACAGGGGTGCTTTCCCGTCCCTACGAGACGATGGAAAAGGGATGTGACCAACATTATTTATTTGAGCTGTCAAAATCCCATAACAGAAGCTAATTTCAATTGATTTATCATAATTTAAATAATTTAATGAACAATTTGTGTGGAGCTAAATAAATTATTTTAGTTATAAAAGAAAAACAATGTGCAATAACCTTGGACGATTGATAACAATAATAACTATATCACTTGCTCTTTGTCCAGAAATTTGCACAGTAATTTTTACATCACAATTCCTCATTGAATATTTATTTGTATCCACTTATCATTACATCGATTTGATAGTTCTCTTAAAACAGAAACAGTAATTAGAAAGAAGAAACTGCTATACGTTTCAATATAGTTTGAAAAATATAATTTTTTAGCTATCTAATACGAAAAGCAGTAATAGGACAAGGTAAGATTCAAAATTTATTTAATTAATCAGTTGAAAGAAATTAATGAAATAATTATTTAATTAATTATTGAAGTTAACTAATGTTTTCAGAATACATAAATTCTTTTTGGCTTCTCGGTATCACAAATCCTATTTCATTCAATTCAGTTATACCATTTGGAATTGAGGATAATACGTTTCATATAAAATCAATTCAGATTTCTTGAATTGAAGTCACACCATCTCTCCGCAATGTGAACTTAAATTCACTGTAATTGACCCTTCCTAACTTGAATTCAAAAACCAGTAATTCAGAAACTGCAATGTACACATTTCGAGAATGAATTAAACTGAATTGAACACACTTCATATCTAACCTTCTTTTTGGAATAGGAAAGAGAGTCATTAACACGATGTGAATAGACGAAGTATTAAAAATAATAGGATTATCCCTACTTTGACGCCGAAATCTTAAATTTTTAATTCTATTCTATTCAAGCCTTCTTACCGGGTATATATATATATATATATATTAATACAAAATATCGAACATTTTATCTTAAAACTAAACGATACCTTTATTACAAAAAGTTATTGTAGAAATATAAACAATTAAATAAGAACAATGTATTTTAATAAAAGATATCAAACATTTTACCTTAAATCAAAACTTTATCATTATTTAAAAATTTCTGTCGCAGAAATATAGAAAATTAAATGAGAACAATGTATTTTGATAAAAAGTATAAAAAAATAAAAAAATATCGAGCATTTTATCTTAAAATGAAACGATACCTTTATTTCAACAAAATTATTGTCGAAATATAAAAAATTAAATAAGAATTATCTATTTTAATAAAAACTGTATATTTTAATGAAAAATATCGAACATCTTATCTTAGACTGAAACCTTATCTTTATTTCAAAACATTCTTTCGTGTCAATATAAAATATTAAATAAAAACTATGTATTGTTATAAAAAATGTGGAACATGTTATCTTAAACTGAAACGATATCTTTTTTTTTTTTTAATTCTTCCGTAGAAATATAAAAAATAAATAAAAACTGCACCTTCTTAATTTATTTATTTGAATTTGACTATTTTTTAAATTAAATAATCCTTCGATTAAGTTATCAATTAATTCGTTTATTTAAATAAATCATTTATTATTTTATCAGGGTTACTATTATTAATAAATTACTCATTTCTACCAACGTATGCCATTATGAATGTAGTGCTTTCACGATGATTCATTATAATAAAAGAAATTGTTTCCGGTTTCAATCGTGTGCAAAACTACGAATCTTGCCGACGTCCCTGAAGAAGTTAACTGCAATGTTCACGAAACTTGGGCAAGATTCGTAGTTTTGCACACGATTGAACCCCGAAACAATTTCTTTTATTATAACGTATTACATTGTTTTTATTTTAATTTCCTTTTCTATTAAATTAATTCTTCACCCCAATATAAATTTAGAATGTCTGTTATTTAATTTCAATTTCTAATTAAATTTTATATTACATAACAGTAGTTTTGTTTATGAAATATAATGTCACAATATTATTATTAAAAAATATTCAAGCAGTTTGCACTATTTTTGTAATAACAACAATATGTAATAAAAGAAATATTGTTTGTTTCTCCATGCTTTTTTTCAAACTTATTTTTTGCAAGCAAACTTCATATCATTATGATAGACGAAATTCAATAATACAATTTTGTACAATTATAAGTTCAATTTTGTTTCTTGGGTTCAAAAATACTTTAAATTAGTACGAATAATATCAATTAAATTAATTTATAACTAATTTTGCCTATGCTTGCTAAGTAAAAACAGGCTGGAAAGACTCCCAGCGCCATCTGCGCTCTACGCTTCACTTGATCGTACTAGTGAACTAACGCTTACATACAGTCGTTGCAGGGGGCTGGTTACAGCCGAATTTATTCTTATTTAGGAGAAAATCTCGAAAGAAACGCAAGATAGAGAAAAGTGCCAAGATACTTTTCTTTGGAATTGTTTGAGAGGAATTTTTCAGCAACGACAAAATATTCTTCTCCTCTCCATGGCGCGGGCACAAGATAAGCTCTCATGAGATATATACACCATAATAATAACAGCCTAGAAAAAAATTTAGATGAAATTAAACGTTGCCATTTTGTCAGCTTTTAAAATCTTTCAAATTTTGTTGTAAGTTTCTAAATATAATGGAAAGAACTACTGGAATCAAAAAGAAAAAAGCCTATACCAGCTTGGAAACTACAGCACTTTGAAGCAAAAATCGGAACATTTTTTCAAAAATTGCGTTGCGAGTTTTAACAGGTTAAATACTCATAACTTTTCCAAACGAATTTCTCTATCAAATCGGTGAAACATGTTTGGTCTAAAATCCTTTCAAAAAGAACATATTTCATTTCCAGACGATTTTGATGAATGTGCGTTCCCTAAGTTTATACAATCGCATAGAAAAATCTTTGACCTCCCCACTCCCCCCACAAAGACTTTACGTAATTTATGCACGGCCACTAACGAGTTAATAGCCAATAATACATAATACATACACATATGGATTTATAGGTGTGCAATAAATTCTTTATTTTTCCGATTAGGATATATACAAGAATTTAACATTTGTCTCTGAGGACACGGTTCACAGTCTTCAAAAGTGGGGACTTCTCTCCCCCACAATGTCCACTGAAATCATCTTGTTCTATACTATCTACGAATACCCCACCAAGCTTCATGCTTTTAGCATATTCAGCCTTCGTCTTGATGGAACTGAAATAAATATTTAAATTAAATATTCTTATCTTTAATAAAGTAAAAACTAGAACAAAATGTTATGTGAAGACTTACGCAACATTATCATAGGCAATCATGTCCTTCCCTTTGTAGATATACGCCACTTGCTGTTCTTTATCGTAGAGTTGCTTCCATACTCGATTCTTTTCTTCTGGACAAGTATAATAATAGCTTGACCATGGTAAACTATATTTTACAGTATCAACAACTGGTGCGTCCCTACCAACTTTGTTTTGATTAGCTAAGGTATATTCTATTCCATTGAAAGTAGTTCCCAGTATAATCTTGTTTGGTGGAGCACCTCCCTTAAGCCAGTATTTCACAATATAATCCTGAGAACAGAATTAATCATAAACAATCATCACATGAATATAAGATATTTTGTTTTGGAAATTTGGTCGTAAGAATTTTTGTTTATTTCGGTAAAAAGCGGCTCATATTATTTTATTAGAAACCAAGCGAAAAATTGTTTCCCTGGATAATCATTTTGTTTAATAGATTAAAATAACCTTTCACAACGTTTCAAAATAAAAAATCTATGAAAATATAAAATGTACTGTAAGATGTCTTAATTATATGTGAGGTAAATAATAAATATGGCTATGTTCCAAGTGACAATAGGTAGATTATTTAACGATGTCGTGAGATTTTGAAACTTTATTCGCTTTAAATAATTAGAAAAATTTTGAATAGTTACTTATAATAATTTCAAATTCATAGGTTCAATTAAAAATGTGCAACACTTTTATTCTAAATTATTTAACATGTAACTATTTGAAAATCGAACATGGCACATCTACAAAATTCTAAATTGGTTAAATATAAATCTCATGCATTCGAATATAACTTTACAATATATTTCTGCCCAAACAATGTAAATTCTGAAAAACAGAAGGATTTCGAATCTCAGAGATTTACAGGGAACAATTTCAATTGTATTAATTGAATTCGTTAAACATGGAAGTTTTTGAAATTTCCAAATAATTTTTTGTCTTATTATTTACGGCGGTCTCGACTAATTAAACTTTTTTTTGGCTAATAAAAGTACTTACAACATTCAATTTTCGATCCTCCGTATTTTCTTTTGATGAATGATACAGTGGAGCAATATGACCAGCTTTCAGTATTTTTTCATCTTTATAAAAATCTCCGTGAAAATTGTAAGTCTTCAAATTTATGAAGCTTACATACTTTGATATTCCTACAATATCATATTTCTTAGCAGTCGATTCTCTAGCGTCAACTAACAAAGATAAAATTAAACCGTTTTTATCGAACTTTTCTTTGAGTGCCTTCAATAGTAAAACGAAATTCTGCTTGTCAGAAGCATCTGCATTATTTTCAACGAGATATTGCGATTGGAGTTCGATACCATTGAATTTATATTTTTGCACGAAGTTGACAACATTATTGACAAGTTTTCCTCGCAGAATCGGATCAAACAATATTCTATAAAGTGACAAAAATTAATATGTTTATTTTTAATGACTCCATAGATAACTTTTTGTCAATTTCAATAATATAGAATTCTATCTTTAATCTTGGATGAAAATATAAAACTTACTTATTCTTAATTTTTTTAGCGTTATGACCCCATACAGATTCCCCCATGGCGATTAAGGTTTTCAAGCGTCTGTTCTTGTTTCGAAGATTGTTGATCCTTTCAAAGCCCTTCCACTCTATATCTGTATACTCATCAGTCAATTCTACAGAACCGTCTTTCTCAATTTCAGCCCTACTATAGAATAAGTGAGTACAAAGTGACACATCGATCATCTCTATGTTTAGCGTTTCATCGACTTGCTCATTTTCATTATTAACATAGTAACAACCAAGAATTTCTGGAAATCAATAATAAAAAGAATTAGTTCTAAAAATAACATAATTTCCTTTTTGTGGATGTTGTTAATATGAAAGGCCGATCAAAAAGTACGTCACACTCCTAGAGGGGGAGAGGGGGGAGGAGATAAAATATTTGGTGACAATTTGGCACATAGGGGCGGACGGGTGAACGCAGAATGCGACATCACACATGGAAGATATAAATGTGAATGAAACTTTTTTAAATGCTTGAAAAAAAATTAAAGATTGTATTTTATGATTGAAGCATCCAAATACAGAAATTACACTTTTTACCCCTCTATAAAGAATTCCTTTTTTTCTGTTTTCAAGAAACGTTCCTTTTTTTTTGTTTTTTTCTCAAATGCGAACTGAATTAATAGAACGCGATAAGAAAATCCAACTATTTTTTGTTAAAAGGTGATGCTTTTTAAGTGAAAAGTAAACAATTCTATTTTTGAAATAACCAATGATTCCTGGAATATTTTACAAAATAAGTGTTACAAATAAGTGTGAAACAAATCTAAGAGCCGATTATAATAAATTAAATTATAATTATATTCACGGTTTTATCCAGATGATAACGATAGCGTAATTTACCTACAAATAAATTATGAGAAATCCACTGCTCCTTTAGCAGTGTGGTGTCGTCTAGTTATTTAATACAAATATTTTGTAAAGTTATTGAATTTAAATCACATAGAAAAAAATAGTATTTAGTTTATTCTTTTTTATCAACAAAAAATTAATAGGCGCGCGCAAGACTACTAGTATATATTATATCACTTACTCTGACACTTATCATCAGCTACTGGTGGCCTCGCTGGATGCTTTGCTGGCTGATTCTCTGGCGGCTTACTACCTAAAGCGAATGCTGAGCATATTCCAAGACAAAATATTAACTTATACATCTGCGAACAATGAATCGAAATATTAGAAAAAGTGAAAATTTTGGAATAATTGGATGTTAATTTTCACACATGGAAAATGTGAATAACAATTTTCCGACGAAAAATTAGCTATTTTGTTTTATAATTGAAGCATCCAAATACTATATTGAATAATATTATTATTATCTTTTCTTCTTATTTGTAATTTCACACAAGAGATCTGATTTATTGCGGTATCATTTCTCAAATGTATCGACTCAACAAATTTAATTTATCCAATCTAGGTCAAAATTAAATAAACTGCTATACCATTACATAGTAGTTGATGAGGAAAATTTTTGTCATTCGGATAAATATTTACTGTGAGGTAGTTCAGGGGAGATTATTTTAGATTCTCGTGGATATAATCTATTTCAGCAATTTTCAAATTTTATAATGATGATAAAAAACTCTTGTCGCGCACAGTTACGATAGTTTTTTCTACACACTTTCCACCTATCAGAAGCGATTATTAAAAAAATTAATAGTTGACCTTCAAAAATGAAAGTCATGAACAAATGTGACTTTTTCAGAAAAAAAGGCAGATTTTTTTATTTTTTTGTAATGAAAGAAAGGAAAGACTTTTCCACTCAAGGGGGTCTTCTAGTTTCGAACTACGATTTCCAGCCTATTTTTGGAAATTTACTGCAAAGAAACTACACATGATAACTGAAAACTGGTTTTTCCTATGTATTGATACATTCTTCGACTCCAAAAAACTGTCGTTCAATATAAATTGTTTTCACACCCGCGACCTTGGAGTATCCTTGACCGCACCACTGCAAATATGTCACTGTCCACTTTGTGGTGAGGCTTCGGCTATTTAGATTGCATAAAATAGAAAAAGTGAAATATGTCTTCAATTTTTATTACATTGCTTAGGTCAGGAATAAGGATTTTTTAAAATTCCGAACTCTCCCAAAATGGTCGAATTTTGTACCAAACAAAATTTTGTCGACCTATTTTTTTGAACTTGTGAATGCTGTCAAAATTGAAAGCAAAATATTTTCAAAAAGCTTGTTTCCTGACCTAGCGACATGTCTGCTGAACAATTTAAAAAACATAACCCGATATTCCAAATTTTTCTAGTCGAATTCTTACCAAAAGTTTTAAAAAACACGACTTTTCGAAAAACGCGTTTAAACATAAATGATTAAATAAGACATGGTTAGAAAATATTACGATTTAATCAGATATGCCAGGGCACTTTTCTAACAACTTTTAGATTCGAAATATGCACACAAAAGAATCGATCGTTTGAAACCTCGAAACAAGAAAACCCCTTACAATTTTAAAGGTTAAAAAAACCCCAAGCTTTTTTCTAGATCAAAAAAATTGTTCTTCTATGAAGAAAAATCAAATTTATGTTGGATCTTCGAATTTGAAGATCAAGTATTCATATTTTTTAAATGATTACGATCCATGAAAAGTGCGTCAAAAGGCCTATCGAAACTGAAAGGAAAAATATTTTTATTACTCATATTAACAAAGTTTCAAATCGCCAAAGCTGAGGATATATTCTCAAAAATCAAATGAAGCTCATGTTCATTATTGAAAGAAAATATTCAAATTTTTAATTTAAAAGTTTGTGAAAGAAAAATCCTTAGATTTCATTGAGTTACCAACATTAAAAGAATATACATTTTTTCAACAACAAAAATTCGAATTTGTTATTGACCTTGATTTTTTAAGGTCTAATATTTATATTTTTTTTAAATACTAATCATTAATTGAAATAGCGTGAAGACCACCATTATAAATATACTGAACAAAAAATGTTTTATCACTATCAGAAGGCTTAATTATGACCGGCATAGAACAAAATGTAAAAAGTTCCTATCCCTAATATGTTGTTTTGCAATGTGCTCTAATGCAACTAACTCCAGTTTTATTTGGTTGTAATACTAATCATTCTTAAAAATTTTGAATCCGTAACATTATTTAGTTAAAAACTTTTAAATTCTGGATCTCAACTTTTTTCCTTATTTCTTGAAGCGACAAATCTTATTAAAAGAAACTTTTTTAAACAGAACATTTAAGCTTAAATTTTAAATAATTATTTTTAAAAGCATGAAATAATTTACAGATGATTGTAGTAAATCCTTAAAATTATTTCCAACCGAAGAATCCATTGTACAACTATTGTATCAAATGCTTTGTTTTTGCGGATAAAAATTCGGGCATGGAAGTTTCAAATAAATGTTCAACTGAATTTATAAATTTTGCTTGGAAATATCATTAAATTATTTATAGAATTTAAAACAAAGTCTCTAGGCTTACCGAAAATCTGTGTGCTACGCTCACTGAATTTCGATGAATCTACACTCGGTCAATTTCAAAATTTCGAATGTTATTTTTAAAGCGATCTTAGCACAATTGATACTAATTAAAAGTACCAGCAATAACTTTTCGAAACTTGCTCGAAGAATTTCACAAAAATACAGTACTTTAGTTTAACCTGCAAGTTATTTTATACTTTCCTTTACATGTACAAAAACGTTTAATTTACGACGATATCATTACTACCGAATTTTTTACATCTTTGGTAAATATTGGCGTAGTTAGGAAATAGCACCAGTCTGAAATGATGAATTATTTGAAGTAATTCTTCTTTCTTTCATATTCTGAAACCTAACTGTATTTATTTTGTGGATATCATAAATTTTAGAGGCCGGTCGGTACGACTAGGAATTTAAGATGAAAGTTAGCCTACGAAATATTACTAATTCGTTTTCATTATTACAAACGAACAGAAACAATAATTATCTCAATATTCTCAAAAAATGGATTTATCTCCTTTTGTTCGCCTACTCCTCAATTGCAAGGATGAAACTACAGTTTTGGACAGAAAATAATAATCCTAAAAAATGTATTCCGTCAGTTTTATCAAACTCATAGTATCGGTATTTTCTTTTCATCATAAGAATATCGCATGATATAAAATATCATTTAAACAAGTATTGAATATTCTCCAACAGAATTTTTTTTTAATATTAAATTCATTCACATGAAATTTACATCTCGAATCTGGTCAAGGCCTAAAAATAAAGTTTAACTCACAATCATTAATGACCATAGTAGGTATACATATATAATTGGCTAATACGATTGTAGTCAGATTTTCTTATTTTGGTTATTCAACATCACGCAATTGTGATTGTTTTATTGTTTCAATTGCTGTCATATTTTGAAAAGATATTTCGTATAACTTGCATATAAACTTTATTCTTCGATTTTTCAGAAAATATACAACAAATCACTAAAAATTTCAAAACGTGTGTTTTTTGTTATGACAAAATAATTTTTCGAATTATTCGAATGTTAAATTTGTCAGGAACTTCATGGAAACTAGAAATTACATGATCACGAAGAGATGCATCAAAGTTTAAAATTTCAAACCCAATTTGTAAATTATATTTTCTTCCTTTTTTTTCTATTTCCTTCCTATAAAACATACCTGAAAATTATCAGAAGATTCTTCAACGAAATTTGTTTTTTTGTTTTAAAATTTATTTTGTTGACTACAAATTTGACTATTCGGTTAAAACTTCAACTGCTCGTTTGAAAATTAACTTTATGTTCAAAATTCAAATGTTTCATAGAAAATTTGTCTTTTTGGCTTAAAAGCCTTACTATTTGGTAGAAAATTCAATTGTTATATAGAACATTCAATTTCAAAATTTTTGAATTCATTTTTTAAATGCGACTTTATTTATTTCATTTAGCGTCAACAATTACAATTTTTTAGCTTAAAAACTCGACTGATTGGTAGAAACTGGAAAATATTTGTTGAAAATTCAACTATTTGGTTGAAAATGTATATATTTTGTTGAAATATCGCGATTTTTAGTAGAAAATTAATCCTCTTGAATGGTTATTTTTTCTAAATATCAGATTCCCATAGAAAAGAATTTTTATCTTAAATGTTGCTAAGGCGTCAAGATAAAAATAACTTTAACTCGCAGTCAGTTATTACGAAATTCATACTTCGTAAATATGGCTTTGTGTGATTTCTCATCTTGCATCTTGTTTGCAAACAAAAATCATTTCTAGATTTTTCAGAAAAACCTGTATATTTTTTGACCTTGTGACCATAAACTGCATTTCCAATTTGAGGGGTACGTTTCGGGATGATAAATTTCAAAATCATCTGCGCAGTACTCGAAAGATACATTCCAATAATAATTTAAATAACAGAAAATCATTGTCATATTTCAGACTTCACCCTCTTTTCCCTATTCCCCCTTTTTAAAGAATTCATATTCTTCCTTTTGTTTTTAAGAAACTTCCACCTTTTCTTCTTTCTCTTTTCTCATTTTTTTTCGCTTGAATACGAACTGAAATAATAGAACCCAATAAAAAAAATCAAAATATTTTTCGTTGCCAGTTCATTCTTTTTCATTGAAAATTCTACTATTATAGTTTTCGTACATAATTTATCTCGTTTAGTCAAAAAATTAAACCATTTGGTTGAAAAACTTGAAATATTTGGTGAGAATTCGCCTTTTTTAGTTGAGAAATCCAGTATTTAGTTTGGTTGAAAATTGAACCACTCGGTCGAATTGAAATCTGTTGTCAACAATTTTTTTCTTGTTGGATGTATATTTTTTGTTAAAAATTGATTTCTTTTGTTTAAGGTTGAACTGTTTTGTCAAAAAATCATTCGTGTTTCCTTCCCAATTATGGTTTTACTTGAAAATTTAATCATACCACATTCAGTTCAAACTTCTTCCAAACTTTCTTTCTTGGTTGAAAATGCAAATGTTTGGTAGAAAATAAATCTCTTTTAGTTATGGTTTCAACTATTTTGTTGAAAATTTGTATTTTTAGTTTAAATTCAACTGTTTTTCACGTATTTCTTTTTCATAGAGGGAAATTTGTAATGACTTAAATCTTCATATCGAATTTTTTTATACATTTTTATATCATTGGACACAAGGAGCTCAAAAATAAAATGTTTAAACTATGTGCGTGCATGAAACTGTGTGTGTGTGTGTCCCAGGATTTTTAGCTCAATTAACAATTTAAATGTAGTTTTTTTTTATTTTAGAAAGGAAAAAAATTACCTTGTGTATATGAGAAAAACTTTGTTGATATTTAGAACACAACAACACGATATCCAGTGTATTGGTTCGCGCTTCAGAGACGCATTGATTGATTAACTGTTGAACACTTTTATGACCTACCAGTAAGTATTTATGAAGTTTCAAAAAATGTTTCATTCTGTCTATATGAGAAAAACTTTTCAAATTTTTGAAATTTAACGATACTGTGTGCACTGTGTTTCTTCGCGTCTTCGAGCTGCATCGAGCAACCTATTGTTGAACATTTTATCACCGACCAGTACCGATTTCTAAAGTTTGAAAAAATGTTGTCTACTGTTTTTATACTGCTGTCATTCACCCACCACCTCGCTATTGGCTGGTTGACAAATCTTTGGATTTTACCATAAAAATATCATGTTCCGGTATTTTTATGATCATATTCGTAATCAGGGCCTCAAAATACGTCAGTGTGCATACCTCAAACAAAATTGGAGAAAGGCTCTTATCAACAAATTTTCATTTCTAGATGGTCAGTTTTTTAATCCTCATATCGATTTTTTCTCTCTCATTCGTCCTTCTTATACTACTTTAAGAACTATTGTGTTTCGGAAAAACTTCATAGGATCCTGCGGAATTGTTGAAAGATTCATAGTTTTTTAATAAACTGTCGCCCGCCGACACTTGTGGACACTCGGTTTTCAATTTTTTTTTGTTTACGATTGGAAAAGAGGATACATATTTTAAATAACCTAGAGTTTCCGTCATTCAATTGAATATAAATTATGACTTCTTTTGTCAGCTCGCTCTCGACCGCGAGTCGTTAGTGGCAAGTAAGTTTGTCTGGTCATAATCGGACGACACCACTGACAGCCCGACGAACCAGGGCAGGGGTTCCAGAACAGCGTGGGCTGGTATCTTTATACGGCTGACTAAAGCCGACGTGTACTACTGATTGCACACAGCACCGCACAGCAAGGCTTCCAGTTAGTCCAGGCGCCCTATGAAAAATGGGCAGTAATTGATAACGGAAATCTGATTTCAGATTTTTGTAGTGTTAGCATGTAGAACAAAGCCTATATATTTCAGTCTAAATGCTAGGACCGATTGTATATGTAAACAATCGTTGAAGTTAGCAAAAACTGGTTTTTCGCAACGTAACTATTCGTCTGATAAAAAGACAGTCTGTTGAAAAATGTAGGTTTCACAAATTTTTACAAAATGACAGGGCGTACGATAAGATTCGTTGATTTGTTTATTTAAAAAAAAAAGAAACTGAAATAAGTTTTTTTGAATATGCAGTTATTTTTACCAGAATTATGGCGCTCGGTCAAACCTTGGGTCGAGTATGAGTAGACCGTCAAATAAACTCTGGTTTATTACTTTAAAAAGACCGGAATTCGGGTACGAATAGCTGGATTTTTGTGTTCCATCTTTATGATAAATTGCAAGTTTTCAGGAGAATCTACATTTAGTGTAATTCTTAATCGTTTTAAAATAGTCTGAAATACCTAAAAAGCAAAAAGTTACACGAAAGTTTAAAAGAATTTCTTATTAAAAAAAT
>CAKNWW010200777.1:0-15010 GCA_932074435.1 Andricus kollari
TCGTCTACCCCACTAAAATCGCTATCCAGGGCGCAAAATGTGCCTACCTCGCAATTTATCGTCTCAGCATAGTGGTGAAGTGTTGGTGCCGTTGGTGGTGGTACTGGTGGTGGTGGTCGTGGAGGTGGAAGTCCGTTGATCGGTGTCTTAGGCTAAGCCAAGTGATGAGTTTTCGTCCGAGAAAACCTAGGTGTCAGCGTTGTCCCAGGAGAAACTGTGAGTTCGGGTGGCAGCCTCGTCGTCGGAGGCGTCGAAAGCGACGGAAGAAACGTTTTTGTGCCTCCTGCCATCACATCGGGTTCGATCTCGATCGATCGACCTACTGGAGTAATCCGTCTTAAGGCCCTTAAAAAATGAGCGTATGATGCGCGGATAAGCAATGCGATAACGGGACCGTAAGGTCTCGTAAAATCCTCGACCGAGGATAGGAGTTCCGATTCAGAAAGTCCACCTCCTGGACAAAGGTAAACCTTTCAAAAGCTCTTGAAAGAGTTTTTAAAATGCGACCGATAAAGGGAGTCCAGGAGGCACTTGGAGGTTAGAGATACCTGAATGGGGTGCGAAAAACGTCAGGAAAGAGAGAGTTTTGCAACAACAAAAATTAGTATGGTACTGGAGGAAGACGAGTCGCAGAGCCAACACTAATAACAATGATCACAATAATACAATAATAATGAATAATGATTATAATAATTAATTAAAGAGTAAAGGGAATAATAATAACAATAACGTAATGATAAAGTAACATTAACGTACAGTTATAACAACAACACAATTATTATATACATTACTTACGGTACATTGCGTACGCTAAGTCTTTTACGGTAACGATGATATTAATTGGAGCAACATGATAGTTAGGTAGTACGTCACGCTCGTTTAAGCAGTACTCATAAAGGGGTGAAAAATAAGGGTAGGAGTTGAAGAACCTGATGAAGGTGGAGGAATTTTATGGAGAAACCCTGCAGAGATGTGAATAGATGAACCGATACTGTTATCGGGGTATAATATGTGTTCGTTTAGACATTATATACATAAATAAATATTGTATTACTAGGCATACGAAGGAGAAGTGTGGTGGCACGGTGAGGGTGATAGGGGAAATTAATCCAAATACCGAGAAATTATTAGGAGAAACTGAGAAGGAGAAATTAATAGGTGAAATTAATACGAGACAATTATTTCTTTTTGTAGAGGGTATTTATACGATAGACGTATGCGCGCGATTATGTGAGTCATTTTGTTGGTGTTGTATGATTGGCCAACCATTCGAGACAAGTTTTGAGCTTTAAGTCGTTTTCAAGCAGGTCTTTCATCGGCACCGGTTTCCCACACTAAAAGCAGATAGTTGTACGCACAATTATTTATTGATTGAATCGCGAGGCGACAATGAACAACGGCCGAAGAGAGAGAAATCTTTTCGGGTTTCGTCGGATCCAGGTGGGAAGCTGGTTCTTTTAAAATTTACGTGTTCAAGAGTTTAACGCGCATTAAACTTCCTCCTACCGCCCCCTACACATCACCCCTTCTACCACCAAGAGTCACTATACGCACAAATTTTATCCCGACCTAAGAAATCGCGTTTTTTACGAGACCAAAAAGTACGCTCGAAAGATGATTGCCTTTTCCTACAGAATCGACGAGATCCATCTCAAATCCGTGGGTCGTTGTCGCCGCCATTTGTTATCCAAGATTCCAAGGTGAAGGAAAATATGAGAATGGGTTTGATAACTTTCGCTATTTCGAAGCACGTTTGCACACATTTACATACAGACACGCACACATTCACTAATAGGTAGGAAAGAAATTAATTCTGAAGAGAGATGCCGTTTTTTTGGCACGGTGATTTGAAAATTAAGATATCGAGTGAAAAGGAAATAATTTGATGGTTATAATCTGTAGAATGTTGAATATTCGATTTGTAATTAGATACTAGTTTTCTATATGAAAAACTCAGTATTGTTTAATGTTAGAAAAATCGGCTGTTTAGTATTGCAGTCGCTGTTTTGGAAGAGATGATTTGAAGAAGAAATATAACAGTTTTACATGAATATTATTGCATTCTCTAAGGAATTCTTATGCAAACTTCGATAGAATTATCATCGAATTCATGTGAAATATCCACATAAGTTATTCCAACTATTTTTAAGCAAATATTCATAGAAATTCCGAACAATTTATGTGAAAAGTACATATTCCATGATATTCACATGAAATTCTTATTCAATTTTTTTAGAATTTCTATGAATATGCATATGAATGCATATTGCATATGAAAATCTGCGGAATTTCTTATGTTTTTGTTTCTTATATATTGAAACCATTTTTGGGAAAATTTTTTTAGTCAATTTCATTATAAATATTTCCGTAAGAAATTCCATTATATGAACATCACAGGGAATTCAAGTATAAAAATTCCATAGGGGACTTCCATAGAGAGTTTCCTAGAGAATTACATTAGAAATACAAAATCTAACTATAAATGGAAATTGGAAAAGGAATTTTCCATGGATATTTAAAATTGAATGTAGGGAATGCATTTGATCGAATTTATCCGTAATTTCTCAAAATAACCAATAGAATTTCAACATTAAGTTTCCATGTAATTTCTGTAGAAGGCATCCGATGGGATTTCTGGGCACAAAAATATGAGCATCCCAAGAACGTCCTTGGGACGTTCCTAGGACGTCCAATGTCAGTCCAAACAACGTCTTTAAGACGTCTAATGTCCTAAAGATGTCCTAAAGACGTCTTGAAGACATAGGACGTCCTCGGGACATCTTTTGGCCTGACATTAGACAGCTACAAAATTGACTGGAATTTCCATAAAATATACACCCTGAAATTAAATTTTTTTAATGATATTTCTTTCTTATTTTCAGAGAATATCATAAGAAATTTTTTAATAATTGCAAGAAATTTTCATGTGATTGATTTTTTGGAATTTTTATATAAATTATAATAACATGTTTATGTGATTTCTTTGTGTATTTTGTATCGTTATACAAATGTCCATTGTAAGCATTCCATGGAGATTCCGCACAATTCTACTTAGAAATTCAATATAGAATGTCAATATTGATTTTCACAAGAAATGTCCATGAAATATTTTACATCTGGAATTTTCACCGACAATTTTATATAGTCTTCCATGTGAAAATTCCATAATAATTTCCTATGAAATGTTTTCTCAAAAATATTTTCACAAAATGAAAACTTCTTTGGAATTTTTATTAAATATTTACTAATGCTCTACTTCGTGTACGTTCCATTAAATTTTCTTTGAGTTTTCGAAAAAACCTTTTCCAGAAGAAAATTTGTCTGGAAGTTCTATTAGATATTTGTATACAATTCCCTTACGTCTTATGTAAAACTTTGATGAATATGTTCCATTTGTACTTACATTAGCTGTAATTAAAATTTTGTGTCTTCATTCCATTTCACTCGATATGGTCCACAAAAGAATTTTTATATGTACATAATTCTCTTCAAACACAATTGCATTCCTTTACTCATTCGGCCTAATTTTAGTCAGGAAATTATAAGCGTTAAAAAGACTGCACAATAATCAAGTTCGATCTAAGATCGAAAATTTTAACCTCGCAGGCCTATGCTTATGATTATTCATTTAAATTTTCTGAACAACAAAAAGTGCTCTGATAAACCGCATTTCTTAGTGCCCGCATGATTTTTTTACAACAAAATATTAATTTAATTTGAAAATCTAATACTATATTCTATAGAAGTCAATATGGGGTATATTTTGCAGTAAACAGAAGTTAATTTACAATTTTAGTATTATCTACTAGTAATTAAGAGCAGGTTAACTTTCAAAACCGAATCTGTAAAGCTTGCTTAAATAAAAGTATTATGTAAATAAAGACTTAAATAGCCAATGCCGAAATGTACTACTGATAATCTTACCAATTATTGGAATTCAGATTCAATCGCTTTAATAGTATTCCTAATAGTGTTTTCTCTAATGAAATCTAATTATCATTTTGATACTGTAATGAAGCTTTAATAGATACTAACAATCCAGCTTTTGTTAAAATCCTAACACTTTTTTTAAAACCCCTTTCAATCTCGTATAGTAAAGTTTCTCAAACTTGATGTCTCTTTAGAAGTTTCAAATCACCTCTAGTTATTAAAATAATTAACCTACCTGTCTGGAAGATCCGATAAACATAGAAATTTACATTCAAAATCTTCTTGCAGAGAAACTGTTAATGTTTCGAACAAACCGTAAAGTGCTTCTCATTCTGAAATTAATTTCACTAATTTTCACATTTTGTCTTCCTTTTAATACACCACTTTATCGTATTTTTTGTCTTTCATTATCTTTCTCCTATTTCACGCACTATAGAAGAGACTGCTTTACTCGAAAGATCGAACTAGAATGTAGGTTTATAAAATATATATTTTTATAAATAATTTTATTTACTGGTGTCTGTATCCGGTAAAGAGGAGTAGCGTACGTAAAATATACTCTTATACAAGATTGACTGTTTCTATAAATTCGTAACGGAATTTATATGCTTTAATTATTCATAGATAGACAGATGCTTTAATTTTGTAGTTGTAGGAAATAAAGAATTTTATAAATTGTTCCCAAGTTATGAAATTAGTCCCAAAGGGGTATATATTGATATTTTTCTAAGTTTGTACGTTTTAAATTTACTAGAAGTAGGTATTAACTTTAATAGGCCTTACATTTAATAGAAGTCTTACATTTAAGTAGGTCTTAAATTTTGCCGTTGAAACTACATGAAGGATTTGGGGCTCTTAAATACTTTTTCAAATATCGGATTAGAAATAATCCTCATTGAGTTACTTTTAAGTTTACACAAGTTTCCTTCATTCAGTTTATATGCTTACTATTATATTACTATCATAAGATGAATGATTCATATTTTTAAGCATAGTGTATAAAAATTAATATTCAAACTTTAGTTAGGTTCTATGTTTGTTATTTATATAGATACCAAAATTCAGGAATTGATTTGGAAGATTGGAATTTAAGATTATTTATCTGTCAATCTAAAAATGGGGAATAAAAATAATAGAAATGATGTTTAGTGGCACGATCCTCTAATACCAGTAATTCCGGACGTCTTTTGGAACTCCACTTTCAAATAATATAAATCGCCGCACTCGTTAAGCTACCTCAATAGCGATATTTGGAGTGACGAGCCATTTATTAGTTTGCAAGCTATTGTCTGATCGACAAGAAGTCTAAATTGCTGTAGTGGCGAACATAAGAGCTCCATTAAGGTTTACGGTAAAATCAAACGAAATTGTCATAATATGATCCTAATAGACTCTTCTCATTCGTCTCGGTGCTTATCTAGGTCTTTGAAAATCTCAATTATGCGAAGCTCGCGACGTCTTGTGAATATCAAGAAATCTGATTACTGCAAAATATTGCCCCAATATGCAACATTTCTATTCGAAAATTGTCTCTGAAGAAAAGAAAAAAAATCTCCTTAAAGATTTTTAAAATATATTACCTAACAAGAATAAAATATTTGGCCAGTAACTCTATTTTTGGGAAATGAATTATATATTTAATTGAAGTATAGAAAGAAGTTAATTAAAAAAAGGATGAAAATGGAGTATATGTTTAATTTCTCGTAGTTCACAAAATATGAAACTTGTTTTCAACAAGTGCCTAGTGTGTATTTTCTTATTCACTTTATTTGAAATTTGCTTCTGGGTGAAAACTGTTTTGAAATCGAAATTGAGTTTTACGAATGACCCTTTGTTGTCCCGAAAATTGCAGCCATTCATCGAAATGATAAACTTACTTTACTTATTAATCTGTCCAGATTGGCGATTTGAAAAATGAATAAAAATTTTTTTTTTAAATACGTATGGTTAATAAATATGGTATTTAGATTATTTAGAATATTAATGTTTTATAAAATATGGAGAATGTATCAGAAGAAGTAAGAGATATAAAATATATTTCAATCGTTTCTACAAAAAGTGTTTTGTAACTTGAATTACATATTAATAAATTATCGGGTGATCTTCAAAAAGTTGACCATTTTAGACAATGAGATTTTCAAAAATGAAAAAATTTCCAAACCACCTAAAATATATTTCTTTAATTAAGGATATAAATTGTACATGTTGCTAAAGGTAGAGCAGATAAAAATATTAAAATATATGGAGCGTTACTGGACACTTCACAAAAAATTTCACACAAAAATAGTGAACATTATCAACTGTTATTTGGAATTAACTTCAATAGATCGATTCTTAACTTTACTAAAATGTTCTTAAGTATAAAATCAACAATTTTAACCCGAATTATGAATATTTTTGATAATTATTTTTGAGTTTTATTCTGAAATAGTAATGCAGCAAAACGAGACACAGTTTCAATTGATGTTTAAAACCTTTAACTCTAAAATATTGAACCCTACTCTTGATTTTTATTTTATTTGAGCTCAATATAAGTAATATCTGTGAATCTCAAATATTTAAAAAATATTGTTAACATTATTCACCAATTTTTTATTTTAAATTTGTAAGTTGGGTAAAGTGCGCGACAAGTCATTTCGCGTATTATTTATTGATAATTTCTAAACGGAGTCATCCAAAAAGGTTCAAACTTATTTTGCTTTGATATAAGTACATAACTGGAATAATTTTACAACAAATTTATTATTCAAAGGAAAAGTGGAAAATGAGTCGAACTCAAAGTGGGCATCTTTTTGACAATCTCCCTATTATATTTTTATTTAAATATATTTTTTAGAGACTAACGCCAACATCACTAAAAAATTGTAATTTAATGGAATTTAAATTCACAAAAATTGATGATGAGTAAGGGGTCAGTTGATTTTCCATTCGTTGTTAAAATAGTCCCTTTGCCAGGTGACCCTATAAATACCGAAAAAATTCAAATATTCGTACCGAAATTTGGCTACACGTAGAGGTATCCTTAATTTAAAATAAGGCACTGTTTAGTATTACTGAATTTTCCATAAAACTAGCAGGTCCCGAGTAGCGTTGGAATTTCCGCAATTAGAACGAGCTGGAAACGGGTTAGATATACGGAAAGTTCTGTAATATTAGACAGTATGTTAAAGTAATTTTTCTATTTAATTTTACTGCAATTAATTATATCTCTATAATTGCTACAATCTTCTATAAAATAAATTGCATTGAATAAGAGATATTTTTTACAAATTGTGTAAGTTTGATTCTTTTAATAAATCACATAAGCCAATACATACAAAACTTTTTCTAAAAGTAATTTCATAAGCACGTAAAGACTTTTTTTAGCGATCTGTCTACCGTTACAGAATCTTTCTTAATACTAGTCATAGCGCTATACTTTACCGGTTCGTTTTATGGGAAATTCCGTAATATTAATCAGTGCCTTTTTCATCTTTTAACTTCTAAAAATATTCATCTTTTATACAATAAAAATTCTTTATCTCTACTTTGAAAATAATTTTTAATTCTCACCTACTTTCATATTCCTTAAATTCAGCGTAATTAGCCTAAAGTTTCCATTGTGTGTCAATTGCTAAATAACATTTCACACTATTAAAATTGTATACAAAAAAAAAAGAAAAGAAAATCAGATCAGTATTTATGATAGTTAAAAAATAATGTTCATTCCCTGAAGATACGCAAAAAAATCCAACATTAGTGTGGAATAAACACTTGTTATGAAAACCAATATAATCCTGCTATAAAAGCAGGAACCTTAAAATATTGCATAAATATCTAAAGCTAAATAAAAAATGTAATTCGCATGATTTTACTTAGTATAAATAAAAAATACAGTTGGACCTTACCTTTTTTTAATTTGTACCTTGTTTACTTTGAATTTTTTCACAAATTCTAAGATTAGTCAATGTAATTTTACACATTTCTGTAAATTTCCATGCCTTCAGAATTAAATTTTTCTCTATTTCTTGAATAGTGATACTAAATTTTCCTACTTGAAAAGGGAAAATTTACAAATGTCTTGGAAAAATCACCGAATTTTTTATTTTTTTATTTTGAACACCTCTCTCAAAAGTTGAATAATTAAATAATAACCTAATATTACGTTGCACTGCACTAATCCTTTTTTTATTTTTTACATATATGAAAAATATTTCACGGCATTTTCCATATTTTATACACATATTTTCACTTATATAAAATTCTAAAGCTTCAATTAACCTAAATTTCCGTAAAATTTAATTTGCATTTTCAGACATGTATTTCTTAAACTTACTTTCTTTCAGGATTGCAGTAATTACACAGCAAATTTCAAGTATAGAGGAAGTTACAGAAATAAAAAAAGCATTTGAATTGAAATGAGTTAAAAAAGCCAGAACTATGAAGAAGTCGATAAAAAAAGCTCATTTCACGCGCGGCACCAAGTTAAGCGCTTTGATCCAGCTTGTTGAAACGCCCCAGCATACCCTCTCAAAGTAACTCTACAAACGTATAAACACACACACACACACACACACACACATACAATTGCAAACATGCCAAATGCGAATAGACCAGAATTGAAGAAATCGAGGGAAATATGTAATGTGTGCCAGAGATTAGTAATTATTAGGGCCGCCACAAAGGCAGGTAGATAGCAGCGAAGTGAGTCCGAGGTGCGCATGACGTTATTGTATTGTTAAACATTGTCCATAGATAATTGTTACTGATTATATTAAATTTATAATTATAAATAATACCGCAGGAGGTTAAGCAGGGACTGCGATGGTACAAGAGGTGATTATTAATTATTGCCGCGCGATGCAGCAGGCAATTGCCAAAAACACGTGTAAATATTTAACAATCGTATTATGTATGTATATTTATATATGTATACGCGCGCATATGTATATAAACGCACATAATACACCGATGTTTGTATGTACATTAAACGTGAATCGCGATTTCGGATTGAAAACTGAAGAGAAAAAATTGTGTGCGTGTGTGTGTGTGTGGGATAAAAATATGTGATTACACATCTCCGTGCGCGAGTGCATGTACGTATGTGAATGAGTGGGCGTGAGATCAGGTGCGAATCAAAAAAGAGGTTTAAAAAATCAATGAGAAAGCAAAAATGCAGCAAAGTAAAAACTAATAAACGTAGATTTAGTTTTTTAGCAGAACATTATAGGTAAGAGGACGAGTATAAACGTTAAATGCGGTGATATCTCTCCAATTAGGGGGGACTTAACGACCTGTTATTTGCGGGCGATCGCTTCGCATTGTGTACAGTAGCCGAATGTATTTTACATTGATCGTATGTACGTGCATTATGTATGGTAGGGACATGTACGTGATAAACACGTGACACACACGTACAGCACACATTGATCGATCGTTGCAGGAGCCGAGAAATGAGATTACTTTTGAGATAACAGTAAAACCTCCTTCCTGTCAGATTATTTGATATTGTTTCGTCACCTCCTTCGTGTCATCTCGAATTGTGAGTTTCAGTTTTGGTTTATCATTTTTTAAATGAAACATTAACTGAGTATTAATTTGCCAAATCAGTAATAGTGCCTCTTCGCGCGTTTTCGAGAAAGTTCACTTCGAAATTCACTTTTTTATTTATTAACATTTTTATAAATATAATTTCCTTCAATAATCTCTATACTTCTAATTTAAAATATAATTGGTAAAAATTATGAAAAAAAAACAGTTATAGAAAATAAAGCTGTTTCCAAAAAATATGATTAAGTTTTAAAAAATTCCGTTTTTCCTTGAAAATTAAACATCATTATTTGCATAATTGTTGATTATTATTATAGGAAATTATCTTTACAAAATTTTGATAACTAGAAAATAAAAATTAAATAAATAAAAAAGTGTAGGCAACGATAATCGAGCACGCAACTTTCCGTCTATGAAACAGAAGCGCTACTGCCTGAGCTACCGGCCGTTTGGAAGTATTTTTCGCTCAACTCTATATATGACCTGTGGCGAATATGTCAAAATCGATTTTCTCAAAGGCAAAAAAGCGTATATTACTGCTTTGGCAAATTAATAATCAGGTTTTTTCATTTAAAAAATTATGAACCGAAACTAAAATTCACAGTTAGTGATCATGATTACTTTTGAGACATGAAGTAGGTTTTTCTTTATAAACGAATACATAAAAATCGAAGAGTGTAATGGTTTTTTCCTTCGTCCTGTCCGAATCGTTCTGCCTTTTATAAGAAAAGGTGAACAGTATTGTTTGAACACTAGGATTGAGTGCGGGAATATCTAAAAGTGAGGAGGTAATAAGGCTGACGAAAAGAAGAGATATTAAGAACAGGAAATAATAATGATAAATTATTAATATTTATATTCAGTATAATGAAAATTTTCAGAATGAAATAAGAGAGCACGTTATTTTTATCCTTTGCAAATCGTCTGAAAGAATCTGCTTCGTGGATTTTAAATTAGTACCTTAAATCTTTATGTGAATTTAATGGCAGTTTAGATTATTGAGAATTGCACTTATGCAAAAATTGTTTTGAATTTCTCACGTCGATCCTTTAGGCTGTTAGAACAATAAAAATGTCGAATGATGAGAGGTTCAGGACAATTTTGAACAGAAAGTGGTGTTTTTAAAGGATTCGAAATTTGAAAAAAGGTGTGGTGCTATAGTTAAGGGGAAAATTATTTAAGAATTTAAAGGAGAAGATATTTAAGGAGCTAATAGGGAACTTATTAATTAAATAATTCATTAATCGTGAAGTAGGCTATACTAAAGTCTTTTTTGTTTTTGTAGAATATAATGAATCCTTGAAGAAGGAAATGATTTCCGTTCTCTTTCCTACTTCACCCCTGGGATGAAAACCTAAGTTAGTTAAGTTCGAGATCTTTTGTCTCCATCATTTTAATCCAAGGCTGATTATTATAGTTGAAGGGAGATTCTTAAGTCCAACCCACGTAGTTTCTCAAGTGACAGACCCTGAAAGGGAGCAAACAAACAAGAGCGTTCCATCTGCCAAGTTTCATGAATGCCAAGGGTGAAATTTTGTTGTAAAGTGAAAGACATTAAAACGCAGTTTGTTGTTCAATATGTATAAATTATTACTGAATTGGACAAATAAAACATTAACGTTGGAAAAGGAAAATGAGAGTTCGATTTTTGGGTTATAAAAAAGTCAAATTGCATAATATTCAATTCAAACTTCTTGTTATTCAATTTTTTATCACATTTATTGTTGTTTAAGCTAAGACTTATTATTTTATACTAATTCATAGTAAAAGGAGGGTACCGAGATTACATGGGAATTTGGCCCCACGCCCCCACTAATGAGACTGGTACCAAATGAAAGCTCTTGTTGAGTAGATCAAACTTTACAATGGGCACGTTGTTGTAGAATTTAGCTTTAATACTGTTTTCTGCCATTCAATATCGAAACTCACACTAAGAGCAAAAGTAATATGTTGGGCAGAATGCGCAAAGTGTCCCCGCCTAAAATGATTTTTTCTCTTTTATCGTGTTGAAAGTTGGCTGAATTATAGTCCTAATGGACGTTAATTAGTTCATAAAATGACAGTACGAATTATCAACAGGTTGTCAATATACAGGGGCCTGAAGTTTTTACATTTTCAGGCGCTTTTTCACCTTCACGTTAGTGCAACTTCTTTTAGGAATGTATGATTGTACTTTAATTACAGTGTTTTGGAAAGCTCTTTTCATGTCCTTTAAGGCTATTATAACAGTTTTTTGTTTTCATTTTTATTTTTGACTTTTTTCAAAAAATAAAAATTGATTTGTTGAAAAAGCACCTGAAAATTCAAAAACTTCAGGCCCCTGTATATTGACAACCGCTTGATAAATGGACCTATTGTTTTGTGAATTGATAAACATCCACTAGAACTATAGTTCAGCCAAGTTTCAACACGATAAAAAAGAAACAATCATTTTAGGTGGGGACACATGACGCATTCTGTCTCACATATTACTTTTACTCTTAGTGTGAGTTTTGACATTGAATGGCAGAAAACAGTATGAAGGCTAAATTCTACAACGTTGTGCCCATTGTAAAGTTTGATCTACTCAACAAGAGCTTTTATTTGGTACCAGTCTCATTAGTGGGGGCGTGGGGCCAATTTTCGGTACCCTCCTTTAATCATAATACTGCAATTTTAATTTCTTAAAATCTGTCATCACATGCTTGACAAATATCAACATTTAAATTACGCTTGGAACTTAAAAACATTATTTTAATATATCAGAAATGTTAAATACAAATTATGTAAAATTCAAAATCTTTTTAAATTGATTTAATTTTTATAAATTGATTTTACAATTTGAATAAAATATCAGATAATCCACCTGTTGTGTAATATCCGGTTACAGAATTAATGACATTTTATCAGCTTGGATTCTTTGCCCCAGAATTTGATGAACTTTGGACCTATGAATCGTCCCTAAAAATATTTGAATCCATTAATGCTCCAGCTGCCAGTTTCATACTTTTTTAGAAATGAAATTACGAGTTGAAATTCGGATCTTACCAAAAATGTTGAAAGTCACACATGGATTCTTTATTAAAAACATTAATATTTTATTTATATAATTTCTCGACTTTAAGCAATGAGATTTTCGAAAAAAAATGTCCAAAACGATTGTATAGTTTGAGTAATTATTTTCGAGTTTTATTTTCAAATATCAATTTACCGTGGGCAGAAAACAAAACTTGTGGGACAGACTTTATAGTGATTTTGGGAATCTTTAACTCTAAAATACTGAACTTTACTCTTGATTTTTATCTTTTTTAACTCAATATGAGTGATATCTGTGAATCTCAAATATTTACAAAATGGTGTGATATGGGTATTGATGTGAGTACTTTACTGAGATAATTTTAGAAACAAATTATTAATCATAGGAAGATTAAAAAGATAACAATTTTTTGTCAGATTTAAAACATAATAAACTTACATATAATAAATGCTTCTTCAAGAAAACATAAAAATCAGAAAATGAAAGCGCACGCAACAAATTAATAAATATTCTTTATACATATATACAATATATTATTTCTTGCAGTAAAATGAACGCGAATGAAGTGTACAGATTTTTTTTTTGATTTGGCAAAAATCAATGTTAATTTTTACCCAGCCAAACTTATTGTTCTCATTTTCTTGAAAAACACATTTTAGATAAAAATCAGAATCCTTCTCTCAATAAATACTTTGTTATAAAAAAGGGCTTTCAACTTTTTCAAAGAAGTCGAGATTATAAAAAATCTATTGTTTCAGATTTTTATGTTAATTTCTAGATGAATAATGAATGGATTCTTAATTTTGATGTCAATTTTATCAGAACAGGTTTATCAAGAATAATGAATAATGAATAAATCAAGGAATAATGCGTAATTATTCTTCAGGTAATTAACAGAGACGAACACTTAAATAGTGGATATTTCTGAAAATCGTCTCTTTTTTTTACTAGAATAGATTCAGCGAGGTTCGTTTACTTACACTTCAATAATTATTGTTTTCCATAATCTGAAAATGTTTGCATAACCAGAAAGTCAAACTTTCATTCCTCATTTATAAAGCCAAACATTTCAAACCACTCTGATGAAGAGAGAAGACTAAATTATATACGAAATATGTTATATTTATTCAAGAATTAGAAATAAATTACTCAACCCCAATACTTACCCCTTAAGTTGAACAATAGCCCTGAAACGCTAAAATACATCGAATAAAAACGACGCAAGAGAGAATATCATAAATCTGGAATCGTTCGCTATACATAACAGTTATTTTCGCACTGTTTGGTGCATCCGATGAGCTAAGCTTTAAAAGGAGCTTTGAAATCATCAAATTCGCGAGGATGTTGCTGAACACCTACGGATCGTGGTAAAGGGGTACAGGAGAAAAGGGGTAAAAGTGAGGGAGAGGGGGAAGGGTAGGTTTCAGTAGAAAGAGTGAGGACAGAGTGAGGAAGCCTGAGGGGTGAGTCGAGGGGGTTGTAGGGGTAGTGGGTGAGGAGGCAGCAAGCGAGAGAGTACGGCAGTATGTATTGATCTCACAAGTCTCCCGACACAGCGTCCGCATGAAACAGGCCATACTGCTTCCTCGTGCAGTCGTCTTCCCTGTTTTCGGTCACTTCTTTAAAGTGTAACAACTCCCTGGAGAAAAGCGTCGAAGAGGGTTTCTCAACCGATACTTCCACTTCCGCCAAAGTGGCATACAGGTGTAGGAAGCTGTGTAGCTGCTTGCACCGATGATGGGTCAACAAAGTAGAGTCTTGTTCGACTGGCACGTGCGCGCCGTGTTCATGGCAAAATTGAGATTCGAATCTGGAACGAGAGAAATGCAAGAGAGTGGTCCTTTTTTCTTGTTTTTACCAAAGAGTCACTAAATATGCACTTTCCGCACCCAGAAAAATTCTTTGGAATTTTCTTTATTTTTATATTTTTAAAACCTGTTTTAATACAAGAAATTAATGAATTGTTGAATCAACATCGTATTTGAAGTGTTTGCGATCATTCTGCAGAAAAATATCACTTCAAAACTGAGATTTTCGCCAATTTTTTACATTATCAATAACTTTGAAATTATTCAATATTTTGTTTTGTTTTGAGGGCTAAGTTCAAGGGGAAAATTCTGCTTTTTTACTGAAATCATCTACGGCTTTGTTGATGCACTTGAGGCACTGAGCATATCAACTAGTTAAAGCCTAAAAATTAAAATTGTCACCAAGTAGGAGAAACGGGACTTTTTCGACGAATACTGAAAAAATACAGGAATCGTAAAAAGTCCCCTCTCCCTTGGTGCATAGGATATTTTTTGTAACAAATACATGGTTTCAGACGCCTTATGGAATACAGGTATGATTTCTGCGGATCCATATCATATCACATGCGGCAAGTCTCTCTGCGGAAAGTCACATCTGCGGCATGTCACAACTGCAGCATCTCTACCTAGCGGCATTTCTCACCAGTGGAAATGGATTCGACCAATATTATTTCTCTGGCCAGTCACAGGGGTGCCTTCTCGCCCCCACAAGACGTTGGTAAAAAGG
>CAKNWW010200783.1:0-11010 GCA_932074435.1 Andricus kollari
TTTATAACGACAATTTTTATATTTGTAGGTTATAATCGCGAAAAAAACATGACAGCCTATTTCAAAGTAATTAAACGTGAACTTGGTACTTGCCGTATTATTATTAAATAAAACTTCAAATCACGTTTCGATGTTCATCATCTGTATAACTTTCTTATTAACAACTTCGAATTTCAATAGGCAGGACATAAATATATTTCGGAGGTTTTCTACATTATCGATCATATTACCGACGCGTTATCAAGCACTGTTACCATATCTTCACAAAATTTTGCAGACAGTATGCCCCGCATGTCATGTTTCAAGATTTTATTAATTTTAATACATTTAGAACGCTTATAAAAATAATTTATGATACCAGAAGTTTAAAGAAATAATTCACCTATTAGAATCTAATATTTTCATGCTGTAAGTATTTCAACATATGCTGTAAGTGCTTAATTTCTGCCAAAGACTTTTTCATCTGTTTCCGTCAAAACTGTTTTTTTCATAATAACTCTTCTGACACGTATTTTAAAGAAAAATTTCATCACCTCACTATTTTTCTAAACACAGAAAGTCATTTTATGCAAAAAACTAATATGGAAATCAACAAACGTGGGCGTTTTTTATAATAGACACCATGCCCCACAAGGACACCATACCCCACTCTCCCCTATGTAACTGATTACAATGTATATATTTCTATTATATAGGTAAATAAGTATATGAGTTGCATACTGATTATTCAGAGAATCATATCATATGTGTTGGTGTACGTAATAATGAATATTATTTGCCGCAAATTGGGAACTGGTACAAAACTGAAAAAAGGTGGATAATTTTTTTTGGGCGGAAATAACATGAAAACAGACGTGTGAGAAATATTATTTTGTTTGCAAAATGAAAGAAAAGTAATTTCTGCTTTACCGACCTCACATTTTTTCAATTTTCGGAAAAAATGGTGCTGTCCAGACGTCCGTTACCATGTTCTATACAATGTTCTTACATTTTTAAGGAAAATTTTTATTATTATGGATGATAAACCCGTAAAAGAAGATAAACACCGGAAACTTATTCTAATTTATACTTCGTATTATATAAGTAAATAAGGGTACTACTTATATATCGATTATATTGTGTAAACAATAATTAAATATAAATACATCCTGCATATAAATATATTGTGTACAAATAATTGTTTTCTACGAATATAAAAAAAATATAGCGTATAATTTGATCAAATTATTTCCTTCATTTAAATTAATTATTATTAGAATAATTAATTTCTCACAAGCCAATGCGAAAAAAAATTGATTCGGAAAGGGTAGAATATCGAGACATTTGGGAACAAATCGGAAACGTTGATTAATGAGAATTAAAATAATTAATTTATTACGAGCGAATTGTCGAAAAAAAATGATTCGGAAAGAAATTGGAAACATTTGGAAAAGGTAGAATATTGAGAAATTCGGCACTCGGTATGGATCGGGAAAAATCGGAAATAAGTCAGAGAGAGGGACATTCGGAAAGACTCGGAAAGGTTCGTGGGACAGCTCGACGTTCGGTAAGAAACGGAAGCAAAGTTCTCATAGGATTCGGAAAGGATCGGAACGGTACCTCTTTCCGAACTCTTTCCGAACCCTTTCCGAAACCTTTCTGAATCTTTACGACGCGGTCTTTCCGAATCTTTTCATTTCTTCCGGTAGGGCATATGCTTAGTTGCAAATATGAAATACGTAGTACTCTTAGCGAAAAAATCGACGTGGAAATGAATTGTTAGACTTCTACACGGATAAAACTGAGATTGAAGAGTTCGATATACAGTACACGAATTGTTTAATGATTACCAAATTTTAGGAATAGATGTTGAAAACACAGAAAGAAATGTAAAAGTACACACTAACCATTAAGAATTTGTATCTCTCGTGCATAAAACTTTATCTTTTAATACTTTAAGGAGGTACGGTCGAGCATACTATCTGCAAAAAGTTAGTACTAAGTCTATCTCGGAAAATAATACTGTTTGAGTGATATACGTTTTATTAACCCTTATATGGATACTATGTAGCTTATTAACATCGAAGAAAGACAAAAATTAGTTGATCATGCCCGTATAATGTCTTATTCATTAATTTCCTGTCAGACCTAAGAGAAAATTTTCGGCTATGATTGTACACTACACATAGAGAAGTTGTGCATGCAGACGAGAAAACAATAAATTCTCAAGATCTCAGCGTAGACGCGGCAACGTCTCATTTTTCATGGTATCTGCTTTGACAGTTGCGCTATTTGACTTTAAATGAAAAAGTGACATTTGTTGAAAATGACAGATCGATTAGTAGTTAAAGGTAAATTTATAAAAAACAAAATTTCTCATGAAAGATTTGAAACTGTTGCGCATGCGCTAGACTCGCTAGGCGCTCTGACAGCGTTGCCTGATGGCTAACACGTGCTTGTTTTATGTTTCGAATAATTCAAAATTCTCAAACTTTGCATACCTCTCATTCTCAAACTAAGAGGACAAAAATTCTCAAATTTTTTCAAAATCTTCACGAAATGCCCTTCTAACATATATTAGTTTTTGAAAAAAAACGGTAAGAATAGTTTACGAGTTAGAGTTAGAAAGGTAACATTTTCCTATGCGTGTGATAGGCTTTACGTGTATAAGGGTTCAACTTTGATCTTAATTATCTCAGCTCAGGAGAGCACAATATTTTTTTAATTTCTCAAATGTTTAGATAACATTCCAAAGAACCTATAGTCAAAGTTTAAACAAATCCATAAGAAAAGTGCGTTCGTGACCGTACCTCCTTAAAGTTATTGTATACACTTTATACGTTACCGTCTTCAATTTAAGTGCGTCAATCTTTGCACACATGAAAAACTAAAGTCTCTTCTAAAAAAATAAAGTCTCTTCAAAAAAGAATAGAAAGCCTAAATTACTATACTTTCTAGCATCAGTAATGGAAATCTATAAAGCGCGTCTCAGTTGTAGGAAGGACAAAATCTTCATCGAAGTATAGTTTATAGTGTTCTATTGGGAAGTCGACTGAGTTTGCAGCCGTCTAGTAAACATTCCTGGATGCCCCGATTTCAGTAACGTTTGGGCAGCATCTAACCGCAGCTTGCTTGCATGATGTAATAAGGACGTTTGGTGCCTCTTACTTTAGCATCCAGAATACCAGATTGCAGAGAGAAGCTGATTGCTGCGTTGAAAACCCGGGTTTCTTATGAAGATTAAGTTACAAATAATTCCGAAATAGCGTTAAACCTTGCAGCAAAATGATATTGTAGGATATCGGGATTATTTCCTGAATCATCCAGTGGATACGCCAGGGAAATATCTTTGCAATATTCATAGAATATTTTATATGTCGAAAATGATGATATAACTGGAGTATTCGTAGGATTTCCTTGAATGTCTATTGGACATGTTCATCATCACGTTTATTTTAGCGTGAGCTTTTGAGGTTGAGGATGTTTGAATATAAAACTATTTTTCTTCAACATTAATGATAATACAAGTGAGGAACTGAGAATGACAACTAGGTAATGCCCAAAAATAAAATTTTACAGGAGAAACAAAAACCGTTTTCTGTAATAGGATTCATAACAGAAAATTCTGAGAAAATTATAGATACTGCTGGTTTTAAGGGCTATACTTTCAAGATTTTCAAATAAAAAAAAAAGTTTTCAAAGTAGGGCAGAGGAAAAATTAAATGGGCTTTACCCATTTGTCATTCTGAATCATTTTAAAATACATTTTTCCATGCTTTAAATCTTTAAAAATCCTCAAAAGGGTTTTAAAGAAGATCTTTTATCACAAAAAATCACACGTGACAGAAAATGTAAGTTTAATCCCTCGCATCACTTTTGAGTTTAACGCAGGGAATACGAAATGGTCAGATTTTCTAAATTCTAAATGGCTGATGACAAATTACGGACTGAAAGTTTGAAAGGTTTCAAAAATGTTAATAAGAATAGTATATTATGCAACATGTGCGTAAAATACGATATTTTTTTACACAATGTGCGTAAAAATGCATTTTTACACACCTGTATGAGTGCGTAAAACGTGCATATGAGTGCGTAAAAATAAGCCGTTTTACGCACTCATATGGGTGTGTAAAAACGCATTTTACGCACACTGTGTCATGAAGGTTTTTTTACTTCTTTAAAATTAAAATAAAATTAAAAATAAGATTTGTAATCAGAGTTACAAACAAAAAACTTAGGTACTGCTTTTCACAACATATATACATTTTTCTATTTTTTAATCTGTCATACTTGATCGGCCACTTAAAATTACAAGAATCTGTCCTAAGATTCGGAATCAGAGCTTCGAATAATCATAAGCTACTGATTTTTACAAAACCCTTGCATCTTGCAATAACGCTAAAGCGTTCTGGACAGCAGCGAATAGTTTTAGAATAAAGTTTTCTTTCGTTAATGGTATACGTTTCGAACGTTGACAGGCTTTTGTGAATTCAGTGTATACTGAACAGATTTGTGTTAGTGTTAAGTGGTATAGAAATTCACATCCTTTACTGGATTATATCATTTTGGCAAAGGAAGTAAAAGAGAGCCTAATTTTATGTACGAGTAATAAGGCACCCGGTGAGGACGGCATCCCTAGTGAATTTTACAAATATCTACCGACTGGTCTAACATCCAAACCTTTATGCTCTTTAAAAAAGGTAATACAGATGATCCTTAAAACTACCGAGAAATTGCTTTGATCAATTCTATTGCAAACATTTTCACCCGAATTCTGTCCTCAAGGCTGACTAGATGGGCTGAATTAGAAAACTGCCTTCCCGAGAATCAGGCGGGTTTCAGGACTGGACGGAGTTGTATAGATCACATTTTCACTCTAAATGCATTAATTCAAATCCATCTTATTATTCCGAAGCGTAAGGTCTTTGCGTTTTTCATCCATTTTAAAAAGGCATTTCCTTCAGTTAACCAGTCGCTTCTTTGACAAAAATTGCTCAGGATGGGAGTGAGTACAAAAATCTTAAGAATCATCAAAGGTTTATATAATAACGCTTCCGTGATTATTAAGACTAGCCCTGGCCCTACCAAGTCAATTAAGGTTACTCTAGGGGTTCTGCAGGGCGAGATTCTCAGTTCTCTCTTTTTCGCCTCGTTAATCTCTGACTTAGAGGAATTTTGATCGATCACCTAATTGATGTAATTTTACTAGCCTATGCTGACGATATAGTGATCCGTGCCAACTCTCAAGCTGATCTTCAATTTAAGATTAACCTGATTGAGGAATATTGTCAAGTAAATTTCTTTCAAGTAAATAAATATAAATCAAAACTTCATAGAGGTCGCTTGCGAATCAGCAGTTTCTTCTTTTCTGGGGTTCAGCTTGAAGTAGTTGAGTATCTCTACTTAGATTCTATTTTCTCAAGTTCGGGTCTTTTCCTTAAAGAGGCTACCAAGAAAATGAATTGAGCAAATGTTGCTATGAGTGCTGTTCTAAGAATTCTTTATTCTACGAAATCTGATGCTTGGTGCACTAAAATCACGCTTTTTCGCAGTCTTACACTCAGTGTATTGTATTATGCTATCGCAGTACAATTAGCTTGTGAGATTCGTAAGCTTGCTCTAAGTTGGCTGGAGAGGAAAGGGAGGAACAAAGATATCCCGTACGCTGCTTAAAGAAATTTAACTCCTTAGCAGCTAAGACTTCTAGTAATGTTAAGTTTGATTGGGATTTGGAATTGAAGAAGTGTTTCTGCGTGTGTAATTATGCTAATTTATGTCCGGGACTGGATGCAATAGCCTTACAAAATAATAAAGAGGGAATGTTGTATAATTTTTCAGTCTATTTAAAGTGCTCAGATTATGGTGGAGTACTAGGCTCTGGCAGTCTACAGGTGTTTCCACACTTGTCCTTAGTACCAGGCATTCAACCTTATCTTACCTTCCGTCTCCCATTTTATGTCACAAATACAATTGCTTAGTTGATGCTCCTGGGTTCAATTAGAGCCTGCATTCGTATCGGGGAATTTAAACTTATATATGAGTCATCGAGAAACTGTCCGATATGCAGTCTAGGGGAAAGAGAGGATTTGTTTCATATTTTGGCTACTTGTCCTGCGTATGCGGATTTTAGATCTTCCGTTTTTCAGCAGCCTCCAACTGTCACATCCAGTGGACAATACTGGTTATACTTTCTTAACTATAACTATCTGCAAGAACTCTGGAAACTCGCCTTTTTTACTTATCAAATAATATGTTCATTACAGCATATTTGCACTTATTTGTAATGGTCAACGACCATGAAAAAAATTATTTTCTGATACTAAATAATAATAATATAATAATAAATAATTTAACATTCGTAATAAGCGTAAAAAAAAAAAAACGGGCACTGTTTTTCACGAACATATACAATTTTTTGAAGTTTTTTGTCTGCCATATTGGATGGGCCATTTCGCATTTTGAAAATATGACTAAAGATTCATAATTAGCGGCCGCGAGAAAACCCGGGTACTGATTTTCACAAATATTTATTAATTTTTTAAGTTTTTCGGCCGCTATATTGGATCAGCCATTTTGAATGGTGCAAATCTGGCCTAAGATTTGGAATCAGAGCCCCCAAACATCCCAAGCTACTGATTTTTACAAAAATGTATACATTTTCCAAGTTTTTGATCCGCCATATTTGATCAGCCATCATACCTAATTGCCAATTAGGACATAGGCATAAAAATATTCACAAATTATAAAAGATACTACCACTAGCTGTATCACACAGTGAACTTACTTTACTCTAAAATAGGCAATGCACTTTAGAAAGGAACAATTAAGATTCGTTCTCTGAAACAACAAAAATGAATATCAGCATTTCAGCTTCATCCATTAGCTCATGTTGCAGGTCCTTGGGGTATTTGTTCAGCAGATTAGCTACTGGTTTTTCAATTTCGTCTTCACTCTTCAGATACAGCACGTAATTCCCAATGAACTAGGAAAGCGTAGTACACTTCTTTTCTGAATTGTACATCAAATGCTACATTTTTATCTTCAAATTCTTTCTCGTGGACCTCGTCTGCCATTTTCTTCAGCTTGCAACTTTTATTGGTTTCCTCTTGAAGATATTTTGGCCACCCGATGTTTCTTGCCAGCGTGGCAGCTTCGTTTCAAATCTCCCTTCTCCGCCTTCAATTACACAGTGTTTGCATATCTGCAACTAAGCTTTTTAAATTTGTACAGGTGACATCAAGCGTTGCCCCTCAAGCCTGAATTACTTTGTTTCCAATGTCAGTGGTTTTTAAATTACCACAACGTTCTCCTGAGAGATTTAAGAATGATACCTCATACAGTGCATCTGCTACTCCTGGAAGATGAGGAGCAAGAGGTTTCGCGAAATAAATCCAGGCCGACCGGCGAGTTCGATAGGTTGAATGCAGATGGCAGCAGTATATTTTCTTCTTTAGTATTTCCCGTCTCTGTGAACTGGAACTAAATATCGTGTACAATTTTGCTGCGACATTAAAAAATGTAAGGGCACACGCAGAAAAAAACAATAAGTAAACTAGCATGGACACCTATCATGCGTTTGTGCAGTTTTTGTTGTTGTTGTAATCCTGGCTAGATTTCATGCATTTTAAGCACGAGTATGTTTTATACTAGGAAAGTTAAATATTCCATGCTCTAAAAGCAGTCTCGTGGAGCGAAAAACTCTATCACTTGACCGTGCTGTGTGATTTCAAGGAACCCTTGCAATTTTTGCATGGTTTCTTGCACTCCGCGTTCTCCCACCATACCTGCGAAACAGTAAGCGCTGGTAGGCGTGGCTTAAGACCTCCGTTGTAAGAAACCCATACCGAAATCGCAAGGATTTCTTGTAACCATAGCATGGGCAAATGAAAGTTTTTCGCGCACGGCGATACTACTTTCAAAGCATACACTGTAATAAAATCGATGTAAAATTACACTCCAATTTATTGGACACAAAAGACCAGTTACACGCAGTATGGAAATGTACATGCAAACAATTATAATTCCAATCAAAATTAAAATAACTAATATGTGTGCATATAAATTGGAACCATTTTTATTTGTCAAAAAATACATAACCTAGAACATTTTTGTTTTAACCTCATGAAGTTTAATCTGAGGCATCTTTTGATTTTTCCTTCAAGAAAGTTGTACTTATCTCTAAATTCTAAAATCACAAACAGCGAATTCTTAAAAAACGCGATATCACGTTTCACAGTTTCTACAATCTAAAACAGTGGATTCGCAAGAAACGCGATATCATATTTTTACCGTTTTTACAATTCAAAACAGTGAAATCGTATAAAGAATTACACATTCTTATAATCTGAAGAGGATCTAGTCTTTTCCAAATTATTGTAGATAACTAAGTACCACTTAAATTTCTTTAAGAAATAATTAAATTCTTTGCTTAGTCAAATATAGAATTAAAGTGAATTCAAACGAATCTATTCTTTTCTTAAATTTCCTGTAATATATATTAAATTCTTTTCTAAATTAAATTAAATGTTATTTTTTAACGACGTAATTTTCATAATACCTTGTTGGCAAAAACATTTTTGTTTAAACTTTGTCAAGTTTTATCTAATGCCTCTTTTGTCTTTTTCTTCAGGACATATCTCTTAATTCTCGAATCACAAACAGTGGGATCGTATAAAGAATGAGAAATTGTTATAATCTAAAACAAATCTAGAGTTTTTCAATTTATTGTAGATAACTAAGTAGCACTTAAATATCTTATAAAAAGAATTAAATTCCTTGCTTCGTCAAGCTTAGAATTCCAGAGAATTCAAACGAATCTATTATTTTCTAAATTATTAAAATCAGCAGACTAGCACTGTAATTTCTTACAAAAAGAATGAAATGATTTTTTTTAGTCAAATATAGAATTCAAGTGAATTGAAGTGTGTCTAGTATTTTCTAAATTATTATAAACAGCTTAGTATCCATTGTGTTTCCTGTAACAATTATTAAATGATACTCAAACATAAAATCACAAAGAGTTGAATCGTATAAAGAATTCAAATCACGTAAATCGTTATGAATTAGGCAATATCCTCAACATTCTGCAGAATTATTATCTTATACAATTTTTTGAATAATGTGTCAACCCTTCTCTTGACCTTTCAGCCATCTGGTGCTTTTCAACCATCTTCTGTATCCAATAGCAGAATTACCTCTTAATGAAATTGTAAGGTATGAGCGTAACCTCTAGGATAGCACCTATTCCAAACGAAGTATGTTGCGAAGACCAATTTCAAAGCGTTGAGGATGGTACTACAGGAATCGAAGTTTGTGCAATCAAAAATAAGATGATAAATCCAACCGTTGTCATGAGCTAAAATTAATATGGTTATTTAAGTTTTAGGAAAGCAAAGTTTAATTTTTTTAATATCCGTATTAAATAGTAATTTAAGGTCTTACCTTCTCTCGCAGTGTAAGGATCCTTCCACGACTGCCCTGTCTGAAAAATTAAATTATAAAGTCTGGAGTTATCTAAGTCCATAAATTATTATTAGTTTCAAAATTAAGTTTTACCCTAATGAAAGCTTGCAGGTACATCAGGAAGGAAATGTTTCGTATCTTCATTGAAGTGATTGCAAATTATTTTCAATACTTCGTAATCTTCAGGTTCCTCTGCTGCAGTGAGATTCTTTTGACGCCCGTACATAAAGATTCTCTGCTTTTCTTCCACAAAGCTACTTTCCAATAATGTTATAGGATGACCTATCAGCAATCCATAATGAAAGAACAGATATTCTTTTCGAAGCAAAATTGGCGAAAAATCGTTGAGGTCTTCAGTTGAAGGTGGCTCATCAAAGTTATTAAAGAATTCTCGTTGAAGTCTAAACGTAAATTGAATCTTTATCAGTATATATTGGTTCCGAACCTCATTAGCTGCTTTTCCAACTTTTAAAGATAAGAAAATATCCCTTAGATCGTTTATTTTTTCTTCCAAGATGACTTGGGTTTCTCCCCCCGGAAAGATGACTGTTTGCCAATTCGCTGCACCCGCTTTGGTCGCATAATAAGCTTTCAAATGGTTGCAGATGCTTTTCTACTATTTTAAGGATGTCGTTACCTTTCTGGTCTATTTAAGTAATTACTGCGTTTCTTTAAAGCATCCAAGAAAGTGATTAAGCACATGCCGTATCGTTTCCCATGAATTCTATCTTCGAGAGCATTTGGGTAAGTTTCCACAATATTTTTTGCAACTTTTCTCAAAGTACCTATGCTGATTGAAGTAGAAATGCCGCGCATTTGTTCAATTACTCGCTGTTTCAGCTGATTGTGAGTTCTGTTAGATCTGTCACCCCTTTCCAATCGAGTGATGATTCTCGTACGCTGCGCCTGAAGGAGGCATGTATTATAACTATCGATGGTTCTCAATTCTCTTTCCGAATAATTGTCTGCCTTTAATAGAGAACGAAGTATTTCGCAAAAACGGCAAAAGCGAATTCACTTCCTGAAATTTGCGATAAGAACTCCTATCTGATGGCTGCCTAAATTATCTACTAACATGAAGACTACCGTTCCTCTAAATGTTGCCGTTTGTCCTGCGAATGTCAGGGTAATTCCATCATTTGCCAATATATTGAAATCTTGAATAAGTCTTTCAAGAACAATGTCCCAGCCAAATCTAGATACTTATTTCTCTAAACATAACAAACGAAGCTGTGAGTTATTTGTTTTTGATCTTAGGTGAGGTCGCACATTGCCTAATATCAAGTTCACAGCAATAATTTTGAATTTACCTCTCGAGGGCCCGATTGGAGTGTAAACCTCAAATGCATTTTGTTATAAAATAATCTTCAAAGCGTTTCTACATACTACATATAAATAATTATTTTTAAAAACATTTTTATCCGTGCAATCAAAAAATCCAGTATAATGTGCGGAAGCTTTACGGTGTTCACAAAAATAACGAATATTGTCATTTTCAAGCAACTGCTTCAACGTATCCAAGATCGGAACATTATGATAGTGGCATTCACTCTCATGCTCATGAACTTC
>CAKNWW010200787.1:0-11604 GCA_932074435.1 Andricus kollari
CGATACATATTAGAAATATGTCAAAATAGTTTCATATTATAATCAAAAAAATTAATTTTAAAATTATGAGAATGAAAACTGGACAAGTAATTGAATATGAAGCATTTGTCTTTCCACCCTCAAACCTAAACATTAAACACACACACACACACAGGCCCGAAAAGTCGTTACTTTATTTTCGTGATTTTGTCCAAAAAAAAGTAGTTTTAGAGTTTATGAGATTGAAAACTAGATAAGGACCATTTTGTTCATGCCCCTCCTAAGCAGAACAAAATTTTCCTTATTTTTTCACATCTTCAATCAGGGTGTCTACTGACCTGGAAACCCTAGAAAACCTAAATTTGTCAGGAAATTTTGTTATACCTAGAAAAGCTTGGAAACATAATATATATATAAAGAAAATGTATAAGCTTGAGTTTTTAGTTTTTATTAAAAATTATTAGTAAATAATTTACAATATTACAAAGAATTATATTAAAAAGCATTAGACAATAAATTAAAACAAGTATTTTTTGACCAACAATATTTTCCTGATAAAAATATCTTTTTACCGTCAATTCTAATTAAATTTATATTATTACTTTTCTTCCTTACACGGCTTTTCTTCAGAAAAACTTGACGTGACGGATTCATTTCGTTTTGACATTCATAATCTCCATAAAGGAACCCTACAATAATGATACGACTTTCCTTTTTTCAAAAAATTATTGTCGCTCTGTGTGTAAGCACCAAGTTCGTGGTCGGGGCCCATTGGATCGAAATAAAAATACGCACTTACTGGAATTTGATATACTTTCACCCTGTGAAGCCCTAGTCAAATCGGCGACCCGCATCTAGTGACCTCTCCTTGGAAGATGAATGATATTTGAATGCATCAAGAGTTTTTCACTGCTTGATAGTCGACAAATTTTTTCATGAAATTCTTGTTGTTAGCGACAAGTGTTTTCAGTGAATGAGGTCACGAATTGATCCAATGTAAAACTACAGTGGAATAAGACCAAAACTGGACTTTTTTTTAATAATCAGATACCGTTATTTATATCAGGTACACTAAAATAAATACACACGGATGTAAAATGATATTTACACAGTTTATTATGAAAGATAAAAAACGAGTTCACGTACGTGACTAACTCTTTTGGATTGTAAACACGCATTAACCAATTAAAGCTTTTTGAGGCCATCTACGGAGAATTTTACATTAAGCTTATTTTACGTTTAATCTAAACATCGAATTCGAAACGTGTTTGAGGTTGTAACATAATAGTTACTTGACGCTTAGGCTTGGCGGCCCTTCGACTCCTTGTCACAGGGCCGACATCAAAGGGATCTGAATTCCCCGAGGGGACCCGAAGTACCGAGAGACAGCGCGTTTCAGTTTTAGTCTTGGTTCGTTCGCCTCCCGGTTACGTAGTTTTGTGCTCTTTTGCTCTCAACGCCCGCCTCATCCACGCCGGAATCCTGGACGCCGGAAACCACCGACCAACTGCCGTCGATCGCTTTTCTCCTCCCCGGAGGAACGCAACTACGCTTTGCCGCCTACACGTTCACTATTGTCTGTCACCAGGCCTTCGCCACGGACTGGTGACATAGGCGACATCAAAATAAAATCATTTAAAATAAAGCCTACTTTCGAAAAACCAAAAGTTTCAAACGAGGGAATTAAGAGGCCGGAAAAAATTAAAAAATAGTTTTTGAAGAACTAAAACCAAAAATCGGCGAAAATAGTGAAGCCTGAAATAAGAATTACATCGGGTTTGGATTTCTGTTGAATATTCCTAGTGCCGAACGAAACAAACCGTTCTGATTAACTTGACTAAACCCACGAATTATGGTCCCAACTCCACCCAAAAACACGGGTGCTATCCCAAAAACAATTAACAGGTCAATGGGTCGCTGCTAAGGGTTCACGCGAAAAGCATAGAATCACCCAGTATAAACAATAGGACAAATCAAGACAGATCAACTCAAAGTACTCAACTTCACAGAACCTTTGACCCCAATAACAATACACCAGAAATAAACAACAAAACATTCCAATGCGATTCATTCCTTGAAAATAACACACGGTTTATTTTAGAAACCGATGAACTTTTAGAAAGCGTAGAGTTGAACAAATTCATGAATCAACAAAAGGAAAGATTCTTTAAAGAAAGGGAAAAAAGGACAAAGAATTTAGACTCATAACAGATATATATTGAGACATAAAAATTTTAAATTACAAAACTCTGATGACAGTGAAACTTTAGAGGATAAAATCAAATCAAAACAGAACACGTAGACTCTCGACAACAAATAACAGGTCACGCAGACGTTCAAGAATTCATATAAATAACCCAGAAACAGATTACAAATCCGACAATCAATCAAATAATCAAACAATTCCAGCTACTTACTTTCCATTCGGCATGATACAAACGCCGTTCCAAATTATGAGCAACTGGCCAATGAAATTTCGAAACAATAAAGAAGATAGTCCCGCGCATTTCTTGGAGGAATTTAAAAGATTCAAAAGGGGTTACAAAATAAATGACCGTGACATTTTAGAAAATTTAGATGCACTATTAATTGAAGACGCAAAAGACTGGTGCGCAATAAATGAAAATTCCTGGAGAGGTTTATCTGATTTTTTCGAAGATTTTAAAAACGCGTACATCGACGAAAGATTTTCTGAGAAAATTAGGCAAAAAATTAAATTTTGTAACCAAAAAAGAAATCAAGACATCCATTCGTATTTAACGGAAATTAGAAAACTTTCTACTAAACTCTACCCTAGAAAAAATCTGGAATGGGAATTACGTGGAACATATGAAAACCTCAGAATAGAATACAAAATGTATATAAAAAGAAAGGATTTTGAAACTTTTGAAAAATTAGAGGATTCGGGTAAGGAATGGGAAACTGAGCTAGCCAAGTCAAAAATTCGAGCGCAAGTTTTACAAATTACCGAACCAAAAATAGAGGACAGAATAGAACAAAAACGTAATAACAGTAGTGGGGGTAAAAATAATCCAGAAAATAATAAAGATCATAAAACGGGAAATAATAATGGTCAAAATAATAACAAAAGCGGATATCAAAACCAAAATTACCAGGTTAGAAAACAATACAAAAATCGATTCCCATTTTTACCATTTGGGGCTCCATTCCAAACTTTTCCAAATCAATACCCACAAAATTTCAGACCTAGATTTCAACCAAACTACCAACCTATATTCCAAAACAATAGATATAGATATCCATATAACCCCTGCCACAAAACGTTACTAATGTGCAATCAAATGTCTTTAGGTTCAAATCAAGGTCAAAGCAACCCAATGATTGAATTTCTCACAGAAAAATCCGAAAATAACCCAGAAGATAGTATTAGTAAGCAAAATTTTCAAAAAGTAAATTTCGTAAATAAAAATCAAAAACCGAGTAACAATAATAACAAAGAGTCACAAGACAAAACAAATTCTAACTCAGACAAAAAACAGATCTCAATTACAAAAACGAACGAGACCACAAATAGTTTAAACTGTTATCATTGTGGTATAGCGGGCCGTTTTAAAAAAGAATGCCCATATCATGTATACAACCAGAGAAAGTGGAGGGGGGTATTAGGACCAAAAATATCACAACCTAATACCGAAAAGCCAGAATTTCTAATTTCGGATAAGGATGAAATAACGGAAAGACGTTTTCATTTAATGACAAAATTCGAAGATAGCTTATTTCGAATTTTGGTAGATACAGATGCCACACATTCGTACGCTGGCAAGGAATTGCTGGAAAAAATCCAGAATTCCAAATATTCCATTTTTGAACCCGTTGCGCGAAAATTAATGGTCGCAAATGGAGAAACAGTCGATATAATTGGACAGATAGTAATTCCAATTAAAATCGGAAATAAAACGAAACACTTAATGTTTAGGTTAGTCCCAAAATTAAAATCCACAGGTATTCTAGGAACAGACATGATAAAATTCTTACGGATGACCCTAGACTATGACTCAGAAACTTGGTGGTTACCAGGGAGTCCCCCTACACGCTATCCTATGGAAGCACACCCAAATGCTTTACCCCTCCCAATAATCAATGATAAAAAGGAAACTAAATCTACCATTAAAGTTAAAGAAATTAAGGAAAGGAAAAATGTTAATATTAGGGATAAACCATTGACTAAAAAAGATGAAAATAGGACTTCAGATAGGAAACCGAAATTCGGAGGTAGCATTAACCTCAAAAGCACAAGAGAGCTTAATAAAAGTAACCCAACTCTAAAATACAGCGAAATCCCCCGAGTACCTATCAATCCTAACCAATCCCAAAAAAGAAAAACACCCCAAATTCCTCTAACAAACCCTACGAAAAATATCCCAAGCTTAATAAGCATCCCCACGAGCAACAAATTCCCACCCCGAGAGAGCATCCCCACCCAAGAAACTAGCGACGACTCAAGCATACAAGACTCATCTAATCTAGGTAAACCTAGAATTAGTAAGATCAAAGTAAAATAGGAATGAAATCTCAAAAAGCAAATGAGATAAGGGAAATCGAAAATAAAAATCAATAGATTAATTTAAAAAACAAAGCAAGAAGATTGCATAACATTTCGGATGGCTCAGTTAAAATGGACGAACAAAACGATAGTCCGCCAGAAATTTGCGAACGCATTGCTGAGCTTAACGAAAGCTAACAATCCCAACTAGAAAAATTTCTAGAAAACAAAATAAAAATACACGAGGGAAAAGAACACACAGCAACCCATTGTACGAAACATAAAATTGATGTGCACGGCCACGACCCCATAAAACAGCGATACTACCACGTGAGTCCTAAAATCAGAGAAATAATTTATCAAACAGTTGATAAATTATTAGAACAGGATATAATAGAACCCTCCTGCTCTGATTGGTCTAACCCTACAGTTATGATAAAGAAGCCAGGGAAAGACTATAGATTCTGTTTAGATTTCAGATAGGTTCATAATGTTACTAAAAAAGACCTTTACCCAATCCTATTCATGACAGAAATATTAGACACTTCAAGATCAGCAAAATTCATTTCCAAAATTGACTTAAAATTAGCCTATTTACAAATACCATTAGATGAAAACTCAAAACCAATAACAGCATTCACAGTCCCTGGAAAAGGCATGTACCAATTTAAAAGGATGCCATCAGGTTTAATCAATGCTCCAGCCACTTTCCAGAGACTTATGGACAAAATTATTACTCCAGACCTAAAACCAAACGTTTTTTGTTATCTAGACGACATAGTAATTGCGACTTAAAATTTTGAAGACCATTTAAAATATTTGAATATTGTGTTAGATAAAATAAATGATGCAAATTTAACAATCGGCCCCGACAAATGCGAGTTCGGCTGCTCGGAAATCAAATACTTAGGATTTAAGGTTAACGATAAAGGACCCCAAATAGACGATGAAAAAATCCAACCAATCCTGGAATTTCCTAAACCTAAAAACATTAAATAATTACAGCGAATCATAGGGATGTCAAGTTGGTACAGCAAATTTATCCCACATTTTGCCGCAATAATAGAACCGATAAACAGATTACTTAGAAAATATAAACCATGCGATTGGGGATTAGAACAAGATGAGGCTTTCCAAAAAATTAAAGATCTTTTAACGTCAGCACCTATATTAACGTGCCCAGATTTTACTCAACTCTTTGAACTCGAAACCGACGCGAGTTATACGGGGTTAGGAGCCGTACTTACACAGACAATTGACGGTGTAAATTACGTAACCGCATACGCTAGTAGAAGCCTAAACGGCGCAGAATCTAGGTACTCAACATCCGAAAAAGAATGCCTAGCGGTAGTTTGGGCCATACGAAAATTTAGGCCATATTCAGAAAGGTACAGATTTAAAGTAATCACGGACCACTTAGCGTTAAAGTGGATCCATAACCTAAAAAGTCCCACTGGTCGATTAGCCAGCTGGGCATTGGAATTATTAGAATATGACTACGAAGTCATACATCGTATAGGTAGTTCAAATTTCGTCCCGGATGCTCTCTCGAGATCAGGAGAACCAGCAAAAAATATGGCATTTGCGTTAGCTTGTACAGTAGAGAAACTAGCCCATGAAAACTCGTAGTACCTAAAAATTACGAAATCAAGTTCTAAAAGAAAACCACGTAAGAATTTCCAAGTACTACTTCTGGCCAGGGATGTATTCGGAGATAATCAAATACGTCAAAAATTGTAAAACATGTCAAAGAACCAAACCGAGTAACCAATTGAAATTAGGGTTAATGGGAAAAAGAATCTTTGAAGAACCATGGACCATGATTGCTGCAGATATCATGGGTCCGTGACCGATTTCAAAAAAGAGAAAGAATCAATATTTATTAGTTTTTGTGGATCTTTTCACAAAATGGGTAGAGATAATCCCGATAAAAAAAGCTAACGGGATCACAATAGAGTCGGAATTTCATAAGCGTGTCATTTCGCGTTGGGAAACACCGCGGAGTCTCCACACAGATTATGGCACGGAATTTGTCAACAAAACGTTAAGAGATCCAACCGAAAAATTCGGTATCAGACATACTAAAAATCCAAAATATTACCCCCGAAGCAAACCCAACAGAACGTTATAATAGGACAATTAAGCAAATTATTAAAACCTATCTAGATAACGATCATTCCACCTGGGACTAACATTTAGACGAAATGCAGTTTGCAATAAACACTAGCAAAAATTCGTCGACCCAATTCACTGCGGCACACAGTGGACCTTTTTTGAAATTCTGTCTCAAAATCGTAGAACTTTGGATCGGAATGACCTAAAAGGATATTTTTTTTAATTTAAGAAAAAACCTTTCCGAATATAAAAAAATTATAGAGAAAGTCAAAAAAAATTATTTTGACCTTGAAAATCTGTATTGAAGATGGGATTTTTGGCAAAAAAAATCGTTTATTGAATACTAAAAACGCTTAGATTTTACGTTTTATGTGCTATAAATGTTTTTATATAGATTTTTGCATGCCCAATCCGAATCTAATATGTAAATCGCTGTAAGACAAAATCCAAAATGGCGGAGTCAATATGACAGACTAAATTGTAAAACGAAACCGATTACACTAAAAGTTGCTACAAATTGTGTTTCCAGGTCGCTGCTTACAAATCCAAGGTCAAAAATTCAAAATTCAAAATGGCGGATCCAATATGGCGGACCAAAATTGTAAAAGAATCCCGATTTGACTAAAATTGCCTACAAGGGTGTTTTTCGGGTCGCTGATTTCAAATCCAGGGTCAAAATTCAAAAATTCAAAATGGCGGAACCAATATGACGGACGAAAATTGTAAAAGGAAACCGATTCGACTACAATTTTCTACAAGGGGGTTTTTGGGGTCGCTGATTTCAAATCCAGGGTCAAAATTAAAAAATTGAAAATAGCGGTTCCAATATGGCCGACCGCAATTATAGAACCTTATTTGACTTAAAATAACCTATCGGTGGGTTTTCATGTGGCTGATTTGAAATGCAAATCAAAATTCCAGAATTTAAAAAAACCATATTGGATCCACTATTTAAAATTTTTCAATTTTGACTCTGGATTTGAAATGAGCGACCCGAAAAACCACCTTATAGAAAATTTTAGTTAAATCGGTACCCTTTTACAATGTTGTTCCGCCATATTGGATCCGCCATTGGTAATTTTTCAATTCTGACCCTGGATTTAAAATCAGCTACTTAAAAAAAAAACCCGAGTAGCATTCTTTAGTCAAATCGGTTTCCTATTACAATGTTCGTCCGCTATATTGGATCAGCAATTTTGAATTTTGACCCTGGATTTGAAATCAGCGACCAGAAAAACACCCTTGTAGCAAATTTTAGTAAAATCGGGTTCCTTTTACAATTTTGGTCCGCCATATTGGATCCGCCATTTTTAATGTTTGACCTTAGATTTGTAATCAGCGACCTGAAAACCCAACTTGTAGCAAATTTTAGTCAAATCGGTTTCGTTTTACAATTTTAGTCTGCCATATTGACTCCGCCATTTTGGATTTTGTCTTACAACGATTTACATATCAGATTCGGATTGGGCATGCACAAATCTATATAAAAACATGTATAGCACATAAAATGTAAAATCTAAGCGTTTTTAGTATTCAATAAACGATTTTTTTGGCCAAAAATGCCATTCTCAATACAGATTTTCAAGGTTAAAATGATTTTTTTTTACTTTCTCTATAATTCTTCTATCTTCGGAAAGGTTTTTTCTTTGATTTAAAAAAAATATCCCTCTAGGTCATTTCGATTTAAAGTTCTACGATTTTGAGACAAAATTTCAAAAAAGGTCCACTGTGCGGCATTTTTAAATTTAGGTCGCGAATTAGAACCTATCCAGTCGCTCCGAAAGAATATAGAAAATGATAGCGATATTGAATTTCAGAGCGTCGACAAATGGACCGATAGACTAAGAAAGTTACAGAGTATTAAAAAGGAAGTTCAGAAAAATGTAAACGAATCAAATAATAGACAAGCCAGAAATTACAATTTAAGAAGAAGACCGGTAGAATTTAGAATAGGTGATAGGGTTTTAAAAAGGGTAACGAAATTATCAAACATAGCGGATAAAAAAGCAGGTAAACTCTACGACCAATACGAAGGTCCTTTTATTATTAAAAAGGAAATCTCCCCAACGATTTACGAATTAAAAAACAGTAAAGGAAAAAGCATAGGAGAATGGAATATCAACGATCTCAAATTAGAAAAAAACAATACAGACACTTGTAAATAGCAGTATAAAAACTGATAACTTTAGGTCTAAAATCTAGACTTAAGTAATGGCAAAAAGGCAATGGATCAAGAGCACTAACAATACAATATAACTCCAAAATCAGACGAAATAACTCAAACTATTAAGACTCTGAAAAAACAAATAAAAACCGACTCCAAAGACAAAATTAGACAGTTCGAATTTTTTTCCCCCCTTCCAGTACAATGAACCCCGCAACCACGTGCTGCATGTGCCAAAAGTACATAAAAGTGGCCAAACTAGAAGACCACCTGCCAAAATGTAAAGCCTGGGACTGGCTTTACAAACGCCTGAACGGGGCCCAAGAAAGAGACCTTAAATATCACCCCCACAAACACATTAGGAAAATCTGGGAACCTAAACAGGATTCAGAGGGAGCAGTGGGAGAAATGGTTCAGAACAAAGCAGAACCCCCACACTATATAAAGGAACAAATGGTTAAAGACATCAGATTCAAGGCAATACTCCAACACCTAAAGCAACTAAACAGAGTAGCCTGGGCAACATGAAGCCTTCAAGGAGGATCAACGAGAGGCCAGCAGAACCGAGGAAAGGGAGGAAGGATGAAGGGCATTGGAACTGCAGGAGAAAATTAAAAGAGAGAGAGAGCGGTACCATGGTAGAGAGTGCTACAAAACCGTGAGAACCAGAATAGCTCCAGGAGAGAAGACGAGGAAAGACAGAAGGCGGAAGGCGGAAGAAGAAAGAAATAAAAACGAATGGAAAGCATACAGGGAAAACAGAACAAGGGAGTACGAAGAATGGTTGGCAGATTTCAAAAAAAGGGAACATTAACCTAAACGTCTAAACATTTCTCAACAACACAAGACATTTCATCATTTCAACGATGGCGTCTTACACTTAACAATTTTTTTCTCTCTCTCTCTAATCTAAAATTAAGACCAAGTCTAGATGTTTTAATTTACTTGATTTTCAATTTCTAAAATGAAAATTAAAAATGCACATGAATCGTATAATGTGGCTCTAATATAGAGCATGGTTCGCGAACCAAAGACCAGTAACTCTTAGTCGTACTGTAGACTTGCCTACTCCTAGAAAATAAAATAAAACCGAAATACAAACTCAACTTGATTCGAACTCATCCAGCAAATGTATGTCAATTTTGTAAAAAACTTATTCCAAAATCAATCTACTTGATTCACGACTCATTCTGGAACAATAGACCATACAGATATAAAAAAAACTTTACGACTCCAAACTCTGACAAACAAGTTTACTTACAGGGGGCTGGGAGATAATAAATAAAATAATACAAAACCTTTTAAAAATAGAAATCGAATAATACGAAATTGAACTACATATTGATGACGGGACAGTAAACGACCTAGACAACGAACTTAGGGAATTAACACAAAACTCAAGTATAAACCCGAACCCCCGCCGGGGAGGGGGGTCTAACAGAATAGTTACTCGACGGTTAGGCTTGGCGGCCCTGCGACTCCTTGTCGCAGGGCCGACACGAAAGGGATCGGAATTCCCCGAGGGGACCCGAAGTCCCGAGAGACAGCGCGTCTCAATTTTAGTCTTGGCTCGTTCGTCTCCCGGTTACGTAGTTTTGTGCTCTTTTGCTCTTAACGCTCGCCTCATCCACGCCGGAATCCTGGCTGCTGGAATCCTGGACGCCGGAAACCACCGACCAACTGCCGTCGATCGCTTTTCTCCTCCCCGGAGGAACGCAACTACGCTGTGCCGCATACACGTTCACTATTGTCTGTCACTAGGCCTTCGCCACGGACTGGCGACATAGGGATTGTAAGTGGCAATAAATACTTCTTTTACTAAATTGCGGGAACTTTATTAGATAATCCTTTTCTCACGGCATCCAGATCCCAATATCCCTCCTTGGTAGGCACCCTAGCTATAAGGTTTAATCATTCCTCTCGGTCGTAGTTTGAGCTTCCTATGATTTTCTTGATCTTCCCCTGTTTTGTTTTTCTTCGTGTCTGAATCGATGTCAGAGTTTAGACACACTAAATTTTTTCCCTCCTCCTCTGAATCATTCCCCTTTACATTTGACTCTGTGTCTGACTGCAAGTAGAATATATCATCTTTGACATCGCTTGGTTTTCAGATTTTTAGCCGACTGACATGTGCAGTTCGTACCGCCTGTCTCGGCCCTCCTTACAGAGTGTAACATCACCTATACAATACGTCCTGGTAATATTCTTGTAATGACTAGGGGTTTTAATGTGGCTCGAAATTTTGAAGACTACCTTGTCCATCTTTGACTTTTGATTGGATTTCGTTCTCAGAATAATTTCCGGGGGTATATATCGCTCTTCATTATTGATGGTAAGTTTTCGAAATTCGCCCTCACCATATGGGTTATAAAGCCGAAATGAGGTTCAACTGCACTTTTTCTCGTCATTTTATTAGGTGACTCGTTACGGCCTCCTTGTACTGGTCGTAGTCGTGAGTCTCAATCAGGATCTTTGGCATGAAGGATGCTAGCGAACATTGCTGGCATCAGGGTAGCATTATTTCTTTTTAGCAGCCCATTTACTTGAGAGAGATGACTTGGGTTTAGGGTGTGTTTGAACCTTGTTTTTAGCAGAACTGGTGGAACTCTTAACAAATGACAATGTACGTCTATCAGAGATTGTGTAGGGTTATCAGTTATTACAAAGTCATATCGATTTTTTTCTACGAGTGGTTCGTCTTCAGGCTGAATGGGGTGTAGTTCCCCGCTTATCGTCCTATATTCGGCTTTGTCATAAGGCACTGTTAACACGAGTTAAGACGAGCTCTTCGATTTCATCCATATTCTCCAGTGGATTTAATAGAGTTCTACTGAGTCCATCG
>CAKNWW010200789.1:0-10330 GCA_932074435.1 Andricus kollari
GTCGTCGAGTGTCGTGATCAATTAACGATGCGTAAAGATAATTATGCTTATTTTGTTGCTACTGAGGGTTCCCCACGTGATAATGGTTCAAGAGCCTTGTCGAAACGTAGTATTTTACCTAAGTTCGGCCAGCTTGAGAAAGGACTTGCTAAAGAAATAAGGAAAGGACAACAGTATCATTTAGTCCTTCCCATTGAAGCTGATTCTAAAGAAAATTTCTCAGACACTTTGAACAATATTAAACTCTCAATACTTTCTTTGCATTCAATATCAATGAGACTGAATTTACGATCTATTAGTATCGCAAAAACTTCACAAGTTACTCACATAGGTTGGAAAGAAATACATGAAATTCTAATTTCAACTTTTTCGGATTCTTCTACCAAAATTATAATATGTACGGGAATAGTTCAATATCCAACGAAAGAACAGCGAACTCAATTACTTGAAGAAGCACATTCTTCAGTTTTAGGAGGTCATAAAGGAGTTACAAAAACTTATCATCGAATTCGTCAAAATTATTATTGGAAGAATATGAAAATTGATATTCAGAAATATATTCAACAGTGTTTACAGTGTCAAATTAAAAAATTAGTTCGCGTCAAAACTAAAAATCCCATGATAATAACAGACACGCCTGGAACCGCATTTGAAAAAATTTCAATGGACATAGTTGGCCCACTTCCACAAACAACATTAGGCAACATAAATAACTTAACTATTCAAGATAATTTTACAAAATATGCTTTAGCTCTAGCAATTCCGGACGCGAAAGCTTCAACAGTAGCTGATATTTTTGTTAAAAAATTTATATGCATTTATGGTTCCCCAAAAGCAGTTTTGACTGACCAAGGTTCAAATTTTTTAAGCAATTTAATGAGAAGAATGGCAAAACGTTTTAGAATTAGACAATTTAAAACAACAGCATTCCACCCACAATAAAATGGGTCTCTTGAACGATCACATCACGTCTTAGCAGAATACCTTAAACAATTTGTTTCAAAAAATTCCGAATGGGACGATTGGCTTGAATTAGCCATGTTTTCTTACAATACAAGTGTCCATGAAGGTACAAAGTGTACGCCCTATGAATTAGTTTTCGGTAAATCGGCTCGTCAACCATCAAATGAACCTCTATCAAAGCAAGAAAAATTGCAAACTTATGACGATTACCTAACGAATTTTGTAACAAAATTATATGAAATGAGAACTCAAGCGAGACAAAATTTAATTGCGGCTAAAGAAAAGTCAAAAATATATCATGATAGAAAATGATAATAAAGCGAGGAAGCCAAACAAATGTTACCCTCTGTACCCGTTGTAGAGAAAAATTTAGTGAAAATGATCCGTAGTAAAATCATTGGGGAAGCTAGGAAAAGCATTTACAGTTTGACGTTTAAAAAGGTCGATGACTTAGTAAATACATTAAAAAAGATGTATTCCCCGCCAAAAACAGTGTACCAGTTACAAGGGGAACTAAAGTAGATATATGTGGGAAAGGCAAAGAGTATTATCATACGCAACCAAAATAAAGGAAATAGCCGATCAAATCTTTCACGCACACAGAATAAATAATGGGGGAGAACTTGACGATGCATTTAAGGCCGGATTGGAAAAGGACATAGTACAATGTTTTTTGCGCGCTTTAAGACCTGAAATTGAAATTCGCGTAAAAGAAGGAGATGGATTTAAGGACGTAACAAATAATGCGATAGAAGTTGAACGCAAATTAAACGCGGTAACAGATTTACGAAAAGGGACTTTTAATAAACAAAACCCCGATGAATCAGAAAGATTAAACAGGAATGAAGTTAAAATGTACAAAATAAATTATACACAAGGGGGAATTATAGTATGCCAGTTTTTTAACAAAGGGGTTCACACCGCTCTTAAATTTCGAACCCTCGGAAGGTTCAATCAGTACATCCGACGGCCTCCCCGCACCACACATAATCGAAAATTCCAAAACCCATGGGGTAATAAAACTCATCCACGCGTAATAAATCAATGGGAACCCTCGCCGCAACAAAATAATCAAGGAGAATTCCAACACGGTAATAGGGAACCGTGGACACCCCAGCAACGGCAAAATATTCCAAACCCACCGTATCAAAGCCCTGAATTAAATCCCAAACGAGATATTAGGTATATAATCTGCAATTATTGCAAAAAACAGGGTCATATAAAAATGAACCCCTATCAACTGTCAGTACAAAATTTCAGTTCAGCAAGGGAATATATACTTAGGGGACATATACTTAATTGTAAAAAATTCCGAACTAAAAACAGGTTATGTACCTCAACTACCAGCAAAACCCAGATTATTTTTGGGTAATGCGATAGTAACAAACGATAAAGGTGAAGCATTTGTAAAAATAGCAAACACCTAATCAGAACCAGTCGAAATTGAAATACCAGCAGTAATTCTTGAAGAAACATTAATCAAAAATAATGAAAGCAGGTTCCATTTACCTCGAGAACAACTTACAGCTACCAATGTTTTACAACATAAAATCCCAAGCACCGACGACCAACCTATATTCATGCGGCAGTATTTATTTCCCCTGTATGGATTGTTCATAAAAAAGAAGACTATCAAGGAAATAAAAAATGGAGAATAGTCCTTTATTTTCGCAAACTTAATGAAAGCACTATTAGCGACTCTTTTCCCTTGCCAAATATCCATGAAATTTCAGATCAATTCGGAAACGCGCAATATTTTGCTGTCTTTGATTTGGCCTCAGGATTTTATCAGATTAAAGTGAGTCCAGAAGATTCTCTCAAAACAGCGTTTTTAACCCCTTATGTTCATTACGAATTTGATCGAATTCCATTTGGTCTTAAGAACACCCCAACCTGTTTTCAACGCCTTATGAATATTACTCTATCAGGCTTAATTGGTACCGAAATATTCGTTTACCTTGATGATATTGTTATCTATTCAGATTCCCTGGATGAACATCAACGAAAGTTCAACACCCTTATGAATCGATTACGCGTTGCAAATTTAAAATTACAGCCGGACAAGTGTAAATTCCTGCGACCCGAGGTAATCTGCTTAGGATACATAATTTATAAAGATGGAGTTCGACCAGACCCGAACAAAACCATTGCAGTAAAAAACTTGCCTGTTCTTAAGAATGTTGAAAATATGAAACAATTTTTGGGGCTTGTCGGATATTACTGCCGATTTATTGAAGGATCTTTGAGAAAAACCGCACCTATGACTCAGCTCCTAAAAAAGGACGTACCATTTAAATGGACGGAGAAACAACAAAAGGCTTTTTATTTACTCAAGAATGAACTTTGTGAAGAACCTTTGCTAGAAATACCCGATTTTAATAAACTCTTTATTCTTACAACATATGCATCGGGATTTGCAGTCGGGGGAATATTATCTCAAGGGAAATTGGAAAAGATAAACCAATAAGCTACGTGTCTAGAGCATTGAATGAACATGAATTGAAATATGACACATGAAATAAAGAAGCTTAAGCAATCGTAAATTGTGTCACTTATTTTCGTCATTATTTATATGGAAGAAGATTCCAAATCATTACGGACCACAAACCAATCGTTTGGTTTCAAAATTCCAGTGACTCGAACTTGTGGGTGACTAGATGGAAATTGAAACTTTCGGAATATGATTTTGAAATTGTTTACAAGGTAGGTAAAACAAATGTAAATGCCGATGTCTTATAAAGAAATCCAGTAATCACAAAGGAAAATTATGAAAGTGTAATTTAACGTGCTTGAAGAAATCGATTACGACGCCCTTGAAGGAGGAAACTCAACAAACCATACTTCAAACGATAATACGAAGATTACCCACGTAGAAACAAGCTCCAAGGAATCCACAAATATCACTCACTCTCTTATTATTATCATAAGCATAATTGGCAATTTGATGAACATCTCGGACATTACAAATTTTAAGGAGAATTTAAGGAACTTCATAAATCCAATCGAATCGGTTGATGCTAAATGTAATTTTCTTGTAAAAAGGACAAAAATGCGAAATCAAGAATCTCGAAAAACTCTAAAAAATCAAGAAACCCAAAGAAAATCTAGTAATCAAGAAACTCAAGAAAGCCGAGGAGACAAAATTAAAATTCAAGAAAAGAAGAAACGTGGAAGACAAAACTGAATCAAGAAAATAATTATAAAGCCATAGATAATAATTTAAGAGAATCAAGTGGCGAAATAAGAAGAAATGTACGAAACCAGATAATTCAAGGATATCAGGGAGATTATTGTGAATCTGTAGGTAGCAAGGCAGGAAAATTAAACCTCGAAATAGAAAACTTACGATATCAAGAAAATCCCGAAATTCCGAGTTCTAGTAAAGAAATCCCAGTCCGAGAGAAAAGGAAGCGTGAAAGATCCAAGAAAATTCAAGTTCCAGAACAAGAAATTAAGAAGAAATGAGGAGGGCCTCGAAGATATAGTAATCAGAGTAAGCCTAACATTGTAAAAGGAAATAAAAATCAAGACTCAGATCTGGAATTCTCAAGGAAAAATGTACACAAACCATTTTATGAAAATTTAAGTACCTCTAAAGAATCAAGCGAAGAAGAATGCCAAGAAAATAATAATTACGAAATTAGAACCAATATCGAAAAAGAAATTCCTTCGGACAAGGAAGAAGTATTAATCTCCGGAAAACAAGCTCGAACAGGGTATGAAGAAGGCATCCACCTTTAGGAAACTCTCGTATTGATCGGCAGACGCCGAACGCGCAACAAGTAGATACGCGAAGGGTAGGTGAAGATCCTTCAAACGTAATAGAATGTTGAGACCAACTAAGAATGTGGAAGGATACTTATGCATATTTTGTGTCAACTAATGGAACTCCGAAGGATAATGGATCTCGTAGTTTAGCAACAAAATCTGAACTCCATAAATTCAAATATCTCAAAATGGGAAAGGCAAGAGAAGTTAAGCAGTCCGTCAGAAGCTTTAGATAATATTAAACAATCAATTTATTCGCTGAGAGATTTAGCAGAAAACCTAATACTAAGATCAATAAGCAGCGCAAAAGCCTCCCAAATCTCATATATCGAATGGCAAGAAATATTGTCTATTTTAAGAGATGTTTTTGCATTTTCTTGGACAAAAATAATAATCTGTAATGGAATTATTCAGTATGCTAATAATGAACAACGGCAATCTCTTATTGAATAAGCACATTCAGCAGCCATTGTTGGACCATTTCCACCCACCAAGGCAGGAGATGAATGCATATTAACGATTCAGGACAATCTTAAGAAATACTCTCTGGCTATACCACTTCCTAATCAGCAAGCAAGTACAATAGCTGATGCATGTGTAAAAAAGTTGATTTGCATCTTTGGATCACCAAAAGCGTGCTAACGGATCAGGGCACAATTTTTCTCAGTAACCTCATGAGACAATTAGCAAGGCGTTTTTGAATTCGTAAATTTCGAACAAAAGCTTTTCACCCACAATCTAATGGCTCTTTAGAAATATCTCATCATGTATTAGCTAAATATTTCCAACAATTCGTAAATAAAAATGCTGAATGGGATGATTGGCTTGAATCAGTCATATAACTCCATATGAGCTCGTTTTCGGTCGACTCGCAAGACAACGCTCTAGTGACAAAGCTTTACGAAATCGACATTAGCAAGGAAGAATCTTATTGAAGCTAAAGAAAAATCAAAGTCTCATTGTGATAAAAAAAATTGATCCACAAAAATTCAAAATTGGAGATAATGTCTTTGTATTAATGGCACCCAAGCCTGGTAAATTCGGTAACCATTGCACAGGGCCACACGAATTACTAGAGATAATAAGTAAAGGAAATATAAGAATAAGAATGAAATAATTCTCTAAGATAGTTCACATAAATCGTCTTAGGCTTTCGTACGTCGAACCTCTAGAATAATAACCTTCATAATTATACGATGTGGTCTTCAACTTGAATATACCTATGAGACCGCACTAACTAAAAATGAATGCCCTTCCTTTACTAACCCTTACTTATTTAACTCTTCAAATTCTAATCAAGGCCTGTATTCTGTTTCAGAATACAGTGTCACTTCATCAAATTATTTTGACATTCTTAATGTTGTTAACAATGTCCTTTACACTCCATAATTCCTATTATGCAAATAAACCCCTTCCTGAATCTCCAGATTTATAGTATGAAGAGCTCACTCCAGAACATTCTCACAATGAAGCATCCAATTTAAATGATTCCTTCGGAAATGAAAATTTGTCTGCTCTAAAAACACCCTTTGAAAAATATTAAATATGACTCTAAAAATTTAAATCAATTGTTGGAAACAACAAATAAATTATTTATGAAAGTCAAATAATATTTTGGCTGACTTTTTAAGAATTCGGCAATGACTGTATTCTAAACCTAAAAGAATTATGTACAACTTTAATGCTCGCAACAAATAAATTCTGGAATCCTTTAATCCTTCCGAAAAGCATACTTCTATTCTTTCAGATATTCAGAATAATAAACGAAAATATATAATATTTTTGATTATACATTAAATTTTCAACTTTATACCAAGATTCACAAGTCAGTTTATTCAAATATTGTGAACTTTACATTGTAACTTTTCGATTTTTAAGAATAGCAGTGCTTCAATTATACCTAAATCTTTTCAAATTCACAAATTAATTCTCATAATTGAATAGTCCCTTGTCTTATTAAAGATGTTCAAAATTGGAAGGTTTAGATTTAATTTATCATTGGAAAAATTAAAAAGTTTTGCTATATTAAATGCTACGCATTAAATGCCAGGATCGCCCGAAACACAAAATACTTGAAATAATATTCTTACTAACCTAAATCATGGTAATGTACATAAATACCATGCTTCAATATAGTAAAGGGGTGATATTACCATTAGTAACCGAATACATATAGGAGCGATACACATAAATAACGATAACCTACCTCGTGTATTTTTCGCGTCGCGTCTAACAAGTCAAGTCATGTAGCTATGCTCACACATTAAGTGAGGCACCCTGAATTATATCCTAATCTACGGATAGTGTTACCGCCAGTATTAATGTCTGAATAATCCTGAACTATTAACTCTATATTCAGTATAATCGTTGTCTCTGTCGTAAAAACTAATACCTCCTGGCAGGATCACCAGAAATGTAATACGTTGTGGTCCAGAATCACCAATAATATTGTAAGGTTATTAAAGGAAATATATAAAGTATATAAATTAATCGTGTTACTCTCAGATCAAAGCGTCGTTTCTGCCGTGATAATAAGGAATGGGCCTTGTTACCACTGGGTAACATATATTTACTCTATCATTATTGTAATTATCAGGAAAATCTTTCTTGAAATAATGCGGCATCGAGGCCTTGCTAATCGAACTATTCCAATTATTTGAATAAATTTTAAAATGATGTAATGATGCGTAACAAATGTGTAATAATGTGTAATAGTGCGTAATAAGGCGTCAAATGCATAATAAGAAGTAATATGTACTACTCCGTACAGGTTTTTTACGAGTGAATGCCCCCTTGTACAGCGCATAAAAGTTATTTCAATTTATCAAAGCTTTCTTAAGATCTTGGTATCTTAATTGATTTGACGATAATGTTTAAATGATTTAGTGAGTTTTCATTGATTTTGAATTTTATTAAGGATTATTATATACTTTTTATAATTATATCCATCAAGACAGATGAGTCTGTTTGTATCTATCATTAGTTGAAACATTACAAGGCCATAAGACATTGTTAATATTTAAAATAATTTTATAAACCCAATAGCATTGTCTTCGATTATTAATCTACGTCGCCTAATCTATAAAATCCATGTTCCCTTTACACTGCGTACTTTCATTCGTTAACCATTTGTCGAATCGTATTACTATCCAAGAATGTTATAAATTTGTTTATCAAAACAATTAATCCATGCAATGTAACTACGATAGGAGTTTATAATAACCTGCCAAACCTAAGAAGGATTGAATATTCTGTTGCAAATTTGGGAACTAGTTATTTTACGTTGTATAGCGGCAATAAGTATTTAATTGAACTTCTTTGTAAAATTAATTATATAATTCTTTTTCCAACTATTCATAAGCCCTGATTGGCAGCGTCAAGGAATATTCTCTTAGGAGGCTATTAGACTTGACTTCGAAATGTTTTCAAATTAACCATGCTTCCTTGATATGCAAATCGAGCATGTACTATGTAACTCTAATCTTAACTTCAAACCACTGTATACTCAGATTTTGTCATTTGTCGTTAAGTCACATCCTCGTGACCTTCATTGTATAAATCAATACCTATAATACGCAGTTTCTTGTACATCTTGGGGAAAGTTCCCCTCCGTTGCCAACAACCCTAAACGTAAAATCAAACCTGTAAGAATATAAATCAGTCATTCTTTTCATATTTCTGTAATTGAAAAAATGGTCACCCACGCCTGAACCTCGCACGACAGTACTACGCAATATGTTGGAGGAAACCAATACCTTCTAGAAAGTATCTTTCCCGTCGTGACTCAAGTTCGTCGTGATTCAGTCTTCAGTTCTCTCCCTCTCCCTCTTCCTCTCTCTTTTTTTTTTAAATGTGGAATAAGTGCAAAAAAATTTTTTTTAATTGCTTGTCACGGGTACTTCGTACAGCTTGAGTCTATAAATAAAAAAGAAAGCTTTCGTGAAATACCTTTTTCTCTGTGGATTCTACATGATCTACAAAACCAAAAAAAAAAAACTTTGCTCTAGCTCTAATATTACCCCAATTAGAGCCGTTGAAAGTTGACACATTTTTATTTCATTCTATTCGAGACGAAGTTTATTGTAAGTTAATTGCTTCCTATGCAATTAAGGTGTAAAATAGTTGATATACAAGTACAGATGTATCGAGTTCCCTAAAAAAGAAGAAAGATTTTTGTACATAATTTTACATTGCCAAATATACCTTCGAGGACTAAGCTTCTTTGAAGAATTAAAAGCTTTTTTATTAAAAGCTGCTTGCTGTTCCAGGCTGTTTTCTTAAATTTTATTCTTTGGATGTCTCCTAAGTATTTTATACCTGAAAATTAATGTATTTGATCTTACACGTGATAATTGTAAAACGAAGTTGAAACTAAAACTGTTTATTATCTCAATGAACAATGACAATCTAATTTTTCGTTCTCGAGTGAATTACGGTTTTTGATCTGCTAGTCTAAACCAAAATGGTTATAGTTACAAATATTGGTTAGACCAAAAGTTCATGCGGTTTTCTCTCATGTAGCAGAGCTTTCAGACCAAAAGCAAATGGGTTTGGGCTTTTTATCGAGCAAGCTATGGAATCCGTACACCATGAGTTTAAAGTGATTTGGCAGAGATACAAAGTCTGCAAGAGTCATCTAGAGTATGTTGTTCGTTTACTGAGAGCTATGTGCAAATTTAACGGCCGCCACATTTGAATCACCTTTGAGGTTTGATGTTATGCTGTCGACTAGCGTAGGAAATACGTTTTTTTTCCGTCCATGGAATGACGGTTTTTGATCTACTAGTATCACAGAAAAAACTAAAGTTAAATTTTTTTGCGTGTAAAATTTTCCGCTGATAAAGTTTACATGCTATTTGGCGAAAGATTATCCTAGGATGGAATAAAAGCTGTCGTCTGCTACGCCCTTAGCATCAATGGGAAAACGACAAAGTATGAGTGGATTCGAGATATAAATCAGGACACCAGATTTGAAACAACTATTCGCTTACTTCAATATTAATTTGAAAATAATAAGACATAGAAAATTCAATAGTTAAAATGTGTTGCATGTACATTTTGGAACCGTTTAAGCGAGGTTAGGAGAATAATTCTGACAGCCGGGAATCCCATTTCTGCTCCATTTTAATTAAGTTAAAAGACGGTAGATAGTGCTGGCGTCCTAATTCTCGTGACTTTTCGAATAAAAATGGAAAATTATCTTCGATTCGTGTAAAGTTTAACCGGCAAGGTTATTTTTTGTTGCAGCGAATGTTTCGCCTGGAATCGATGTAAACTTTATCTTTCGTTTTTTCTGTGATAAAACAAAGTGTTTATAGTTTAGCTGTGAAAAATTTCCTCTCCAGCTCCGCTGGAATTCGAACCCAGTTCTTCAGATTCGAATCCCATCGGAGCCAGAGAGGAATTTCTTCTAAGCTAAAGACTATAACCATTTTGGTTTAAACTAGTAGATCAAAAACCGCAATTCACTCGAGAACGAATAATTAAATTTTCAATGTTGATATAGTTAATAAACAGTTCTAGTTTCAACTTCGTTTTACAATTATTACGTGTAAGATCATATACATTAATTTTCAGGTATAAAATACTTAGGAGACAT
>CAKNWW010200800.1:0-13043 GCA_932074435.1 Andricus kollari
ATGTGTGTATTTTGAGGTTATGTGTGTTACAATTCTCCCCGCAGCTTACTTCCAAACTACATAATATTTTTTGTCGAAAACTTAGGACAAGTAATAAAACATAGTAACTAATGTCCCGGAACTAAACTTGTTTGTAGGCAATCCAAAAAATATATTTCATAAATAATTTAATTTATGCTCGTTAGGACGCCCTCTATGCCACTCGGTACAACAGATACCGACATTATCGGAATTACAGAGACTTGACATCCGATCCTAACCTCCAAATAGTGCATATACAAAACAATTTTATTAAGCAGAATATATTTTTTTGCTATTATCCCTTAAAAAAAGAGTTCGGGGACGTCCGTTATTCTATTTTATAGCATCTCCGAATTCAGTTTTTAAACATTTTAGTTTTGTGGACAAAAACCCGGGGGAACTGAACCCGATTGAAGTATCACATGCCCTTAACCACAAAAAATTAATTTTTAATAAAAAAATATGACTTTTCTAACGAAAGATAAATTATGAATCTAAAAGGACGGATTTTCTATCCAAAAAGACGAATTTTCAACAAAACAGTTGAATTTTCAACAATATAATATTTTTGATCAAATAGCAAAATTGAGAAGCAAGAATATAATATTAAACATTTAAATGAAAATAATTAACTTTGAACCACAAAAATATGACTTTTTATCAATATAGTTGAATTTTCAACAAAATAATTAAATTTTTAACGAAATAGTATAATTTTGAACCAAAAGAGATGAATTCTGAACTAAAAATACAATAGTTTACTTTTCTAATAAAAATAAATAACATTCATCAGCGAAGATTAATTTTCAATAAAAAAATATGACTCTTCTATCAAAAGACAAATTATTAATCTAATAAGACGGTTTTTCCATCCAAAAAGATGAATATTCAACAAAACTGTTCAATTTTCGACCAAAAAGAGATGACTTTTGATCAAAATAGTTGAATAGTTGAATTTTCAACAATATAATTACAGTTTTAATCGAATAGTACAATTATCAACCAAAAATTTAATATTAAACTTTTAAAATAAAAAGAATTAATTTTAACCAAAAAAATTCGATTCTTTAGCAAAATAGTATAATTTTCAACCAAATAATTAAATTTGCAACGAAGAGATGAATTTTGAACCAAAAATATAATATTAATCGTCTTGAATAAAAATAATTGACTTTCAACCAAAAAAAAAAAATGTCTTTATCACAAAATAGTTCAACTTTTAACAAAGTAATTAATTTTTTAACCAAATAGAAGATCTTTTAACCAAAATCGATGAATTCGTATAGCTGATGAAAATGATGAAGAGTAGTGATGAAAATGATGAAGAGTAGTTTGAGATATCTCCAGATATTCAAGAAATAAGAATAAGTTTTTGTGATTTTAGTAATATTGATTTTTAATTGGTACGTCTTGCTCAAATCCTTAGTCGAGGGCAATTGTTGAATTTAAATATGATTGGTTGAAAATTCAACTACAGTCAACTTTCTTCTATTCTACGAGCCTTGAAACGTATGTGTTCGGTTATTCTAAGACTGGAGGGGCCCCCACCTCTACCGCGATTCGTCAGTTTATTTTTATCGACGACGCTAATTGGCTGCCCCGTTCTTACATCGATGGGTCGCCTGTATGCAACTTTTTCAACTGAAAAGCGCGGGAGATTTGAAATCAATAATAATACAACTGAATACACTTAACATTCCTAGAACTGAGGTGGAAGGGAGAGGCGGTGCAGGAGGTGAAAGAGTTTTTGTACCTGGGATTCGTATTTCGGAGGAATGGGGGAGTGGATGCTCACATAAAAGAGAGAGCGAGGAGGGCAAATGTGGTGATGAGGCAGGTCTGGGGGTTAGGAAAGAAGTTATTCGCAAATGATTTTGAAAGGAGAATGAAATTGTTTGACTCGCTAGTGATGAGTGTGCTACTGTATGGTGTAGAGGTATGGGGGTGGAAGGAAAGTGAAGAGGTAAATAGGACACAGGAGAGGTATGTAAAGTGGACATTGGGGTTGGCAAGTACACACCTAATTATATTGTCAGGAGGGTGACGGGGAGAACGAGTATAGGGATTATAGCTGGGAGTCGGGCGTGTAAATATGAGGAGAAATTTTTGGAAGAGGGGGGAAGTAAGCTGATTAGAGAGTGTTGGTGGGAGAAGGAGAACAGGAGAGGGGGTGGGAGGATGGATGCTGAAAGGGAAAGGTATTTTATAGCGAATGGACTACAGATGGATGAGGTGAGAAGGATGCATGAGCAAGGAAGGAAGGTATAAGAGGTGGTTAAGAAAAAGGGCATGGAGAGAGAGAAGACAGCAGGGGAAGAGAGGATAAGAGAGTCAAGGTTTCACGGTAACTATGTGTAGATTATGCCCAGGGCGAGAGCGCAATATTTGTGTGAGAAAGGAGAGAAAGGAAGTCAGGAGCTTATAGCGAGGATGAGATGTGGGTGCATGGAGGATTTTAATAGGTTCTGGCTCTCTTGGGAAAAGAGGATGTGTCAACTGTGTGGGAAGGGGTATGCAAAAGTGGAGCACTGGTTGGAGGAGTGCGTAGAGGTAGAAAGGAGTGGAATGAGCATGGAGGTATTAATGTATGAAAGGGGTGACAAAAGGGCAGTAGCATGGGTGAAGGGAGTTTTGGGTAGGATGGAGAAGAAGAAAAGGAAGGAGGAACAGGAATGGAAAAGGAAAGATTGTAAATAAGAGAGGAAGTCCATATAAGTAGGATGTAAATATTGTAAATAGTAGATAAGCATTAGGTAATACACGCGGAAGCGAGAGAGTAGGGACATGCAAGCGAGGCGAAGCTTGGCGAGGAAGGCAAGGCGATAAGAGCGTGCGATCCTAGTTTTAAGGTATGGATGTATGTTAGCTTTAAGGCTTAAATTAAGGAAAATGATGTAAAAAAAAGGAAAGTGTAAGAAAGTCAATTTTTTAAGGCTATCAGACTGAAGAATAAACGTTTATACTACTACATTCCTAGAACTGCTGGCCCACGCAGTATCTCAGCGCGTAGGGCGAGAGACGGTTGCGACTCTCGGCTCGGAATGGCCGAGTGCGCGAGTAATCTGTCGATTAAAATTATTGCGCAATATTATGTAAACGGTTCAGGCGAATGGATATCCGGCTTATTGCGCAGTTAAAAAAGTCGCGGTCCGTTAGTCTGCATGCATGCATGCATGCGCGTTTTTCAAGTGTTTTTGTTGGCGTACGACAATTTGCCAACTAAAAATCAAAATTATAGAATCAAAAAACGACGCAAATATTTCGCGGAACAGTGAGTTTTGTGGTATGACGTCGATAGGTGGAAATATCAGCCGTCAGGAAAGTTAGTACATGGTACTACAACTGCATACGACTTTTTGGAGAAAATCTCCGAAACGTGAAGGTAAGTTATAAAGGTCTGCATAGTAATCTTTTCAAGTGTAGAATGCATTTGTGCAATTCTGTATCTTCATTCTTTTATCGCTTGAAGACCTTTCATTTTCACGAAATAAAAGCAACTGTCCGAAATTTGAGGTTACCCTGCTGGAAGTAAATGGATTCAAACGGATAGGAATTAGCGGATTCAAACGGATAGAATTTTTTATTCGTTGGAATGAGCACTTTGCATCCTCTTCAATCATGTTCTATCGTTTGTGACATTTTGAGGTCTTTATCCGTTTGAATAATTTTGAATACGTGAAGTGGAATTTCATCCGCCCCTATCCGTTTCAGTCCGAACTTTTTTATCCTTATCTATCCGTGAGATGGTATCCTATTTATCCGTTTAACGCCGTCTCCAAGTAAAATTATGCAATCCATATTTATCCGTTTTAATCAGGCTTCAACTAGTAATAATCTATGCGCGTCTATTCTTTTGAATCTGTATTGAACTAAGAATATTCTATCCTCGCGTATCAGTTTGAAGGAAAAAATTTCTATACGTATGCATCTGCAATGAAAACTATAATGATAATTCGTATTTGATAGAAAATCACGATTTATAACCGACAGACACTAATTTTTTTTACATAATAATAAAAATCAAAGTAGTCCGCGGGTAGACAAGGATTAGGTGACAGAAGGATTGAAGAGAATAAGCATTGATTGTCACGGATACCTTTTCAATCCGTGATAGATGACGAGATAAAATCAAAGTAGTACGCGGATAGAAAAGAATACGGTGACGGACAGAGAATTATGGATTTGTGCAGATAGGCAATACATTTTATGGTGAAAGGATTGAAGACGATACAAAATTATTGGCCGGATTAAGAATCTATCCGTACTTGATAAGAAGGAAAGTCTAAGTAAGTCGCGCATAGAAAAGAATAGGCTGCCAGATAGAAAATTATGTATTGAAATGGATAGAAAATATAAATATATTGCTTATCCGTTTCAATCCATATTTTTTCTAATTTATATTGTGGAGAACGGATTAAACAGAATAAGCAATGATTGGTACAGATTAACATTCTATCTGTGTTATATAAGGAGAAAAATCAAAGTTGGTCACGGATATATAAGGATAACGTGACGGGCGAGAAAATTATGGATTAGAACGGATAGACAATTCTTTCCATGGAGAAAATACTAAAGAGGATAAGTTTTGATTGGCACAGATTAGTATTCTATCCGTAATAGTTAAGGAAGAATGTCAAAGTAGGTCGCGGATAGGAAGGATAGGGTGACGGATAGGAAATTATGGATTAGACCGGATAAACAATATGTTTTGTTGAGGACGGATTAAAGAGGATAGATAATGATTGGCATGGATGAGTATCGTATCCGTGATAGATATTAACGAATGTCAAAGTGTGTTTCGGATAGACGCGGATAGGGTTGCGGATAGAGATTCTTGGATTAGAAGGGTAAGAGGATTAAAGAGAATAAGAATTGCTTGAATCAAATACATTTTAAATCCATGATACGTGACGAGATCAAATCTAAGTAGTTGGCGGATAGCCAAGGATTGAGTCGCGGTTGAAAAATTAAGGATTGAAACTTATATGTATAAAAATGGATAGTAATGCACAACAACGGATACAGAAGGATTAAAATGGATAGTTACACCGGATAAGATTCAAGCGGATAGCTGGATATTCAAACGGATACTTGTGAATAGATGACGGATTAAAACGGATAACGTTTCAATCCGTTTACTTCCATCAGGGTAGTGGCACTCTAACCGCAAATTTCGGAAAGTTGCTTGTATTTCGTGAGACTGAAAGGTCGTGAATCGACAAAAGCATGGAATCTGGCTGAGAAAATCCATTCTACAATTGAAAAAAATTACTACTTGTACATTTATGACTTTTTCATTGAGAACATTTTCTCGAAAAAGTTGTCTGCATTCCCACGACGGCAGGCAGTGGACGTTTTTTTGAAATTCTGTCTCAAAATCGTAGAAATTTAAATTGGAATGACCTAGAGGGTTATTTTTTTTTAAATTAAAGAAAAAACCTTTCCGAATATAAAAAAATTATAGAGAAAGTAAAAAAAAAAATAATTTCGACCTTGAAAATCCGTGTTGAAGATTGCATTTTTGGCCAATAAAATCGTTTATTGAATACTAAAAACGCTTAGATTTTACATTGTATGTGCTAAACATATTTTTATACAGATTTTTGCATGTAAAACGAAACCGATTTGACTAAAATTTGCTACAAGTTGGGTTTTCAGGTCGCTGATTACAAATCCAAGGTCAAAATTTAAAAATATCAAATTTCGGATCCAATATGCCGGACCAAAATTGTAAAAGTGTTACATCCCGAAATTTTACAAAATTTGATGTAACGCCTAGCTAGGTGCAACCTACCATATCGCAAATCTTTCAGGCTAAATCCATCAACTACAAGTAATAGCATTAACGATCTTCTCTGAGCTTGAACCTATCTATGGGAACTGCACTACGGTCGGTAAGATAGAAATCATAAGATACATAAAGTATATTACCATAAGATAGAAATCATAAGATACATAAAGTATATTACCATGGAAGGATAATGACTCAGAGAATACCGACAAGTTAGCATATGTTTGGTTAATAAGAGATTGTAAATGCAGACTCTGCCGCTAATATATAATTAAGTATATTTAATAACATACGAATGTATACATATTTCTAATAATCTGAAACATAAACAATAACAAACTCAAAACTAATTACATGGAACATGAATACACACGTATGTCTAAATTAAAGTAATAACTTACCGATATATAATGTCATACTACAGGTTACTATTAACGTATAACCCACTCAGTGAAGAAACATGTAAATAGTCAGACAAGATTGTAATCGAAAGTGTCTCACTAGAGATATCGCCTATAGCTAAGCTAACGTATAAAATCCAAACTCCTGAAAGGTCGAGAGTTGAGATGCGCGATCGCTGACCACGATCGCTGACGATAGCATGAATCACCCGCATAAATCGCACGACATTCAATAGGGAAAGTCGCGCGTATCAAATTACATATAGATGATCTAGAGAAGACGCGACCGACCACCGAATGTATCAGTTAACGGGACATAAATAATCTTCACTCAAGTAATCTGAAATCCATAAATAGAATTTAGTTAAAACGTGCCTTGGTGACATTGTGCCCGGTACGTGCCTTGGTGACATTGTGACTGGAACGTGCCTTGGTTACGTTGTGCCAGTTGCTTCTAAGAAAGTTCGAGACAGTAAACCTAAGTAATTTTATAGTAACTGTATTCTATTCATCTGTGTTTCTTCTTAATAAACCTGTCAAATATTAATTACTTTTGTTTATTTAAATTCTGAATTCTGACACAGTCCGCATACGGCTGATAAGTGACACACAAACCCACATTAAATAATTGGTCAGGTCCTACCCGCCTGACATAATCAGCACACTGGTCTCTCTTTCTCTCTCTTTTCCTATTTTCCATACTACCCTCGCCTTTTGCTCGGGACGTGACAGCTGATTTGGTGGCAGCGGTGGGATTGTCACTTCCGTTTAAATTCAGTGTTTTCATTAACAAATTAAATTCAGTGTATTTTTAAGATAGCTAATTCATCGGCACTCGAGAGTATAAGTCCTTCTTAGATACGTTGATCGGTCACCTTCGGGGCAAGGCAAAGTTCGAAGTGCATGATAGGCGTTGGTATACTTCGCGTGCTCGCAAGCTCTGCCATCGTTAATAAACCTACGAAACACCCTGAATTAACCTTGTATGTACTCCTTGTAGCAGGATTGTACAAGTGAAGGGTCTAAATCAACGTCATCGAAGATCATCAGTCAACGGTCGCGTTTAGCATCATTCCGCGAACTAAAAATAATTCAAAACAAGTGTTAGTTTTGTATTTCACAATCAAAATTCGAAAATTCGTGAACAAACCACAACCGTGTGGAAATCCTATCCAAAAGAGAATCAAGGGGTTATAAAATTAATTAACTCGAAAATTCCAACCGTTTCGACATTTAAACTATTCGAACAATTTAAAAATATCAACCTTCATAATTTAGAAAAAATTTATGAGCCTGTATCTGACCATAAAACTTGCCACATATTTAATTAGATACTGGATTATCACTTATTAATTGCATACTTCCCTTTATTTCAAAATTTTTACATTGTAGCAAAAACAAATCTCAATCCATTGTGAGTTTTCTTCTTTTACGGATTGATCACCCGTAGATGAAGTTCTTACAATGGATTCACTCATAACGATTTTTTCAAATTTCAACAAATGTTAAAGATTATAACTTCTATTCACAGTATAAATATAACTAGCCTCAGCTCATCACTCTTTTATATCATTTTGCTTTTTTGTTAAACATGCTGCAGGCCATACGATTAATTGAATTATTATCATAATAGTTTAATCAATTCAGTGATAGCTTGAACTATCTATGCAGAAACCTGGGCCGGGGATGGCCCAGGTTTGGAAAACCCAGTTACTTTTTGGCGATCAAAAAGAAATAATTATTTCTAGGCTGCCACTTACCTACGGCTGCGACACAACTACCGGATTCTACCGAGTTCGTGAGTCGCACTCTTTAGACTCACGAACAACCCTCGAAGCTCGTTGAATTTCTATTGTTACAGGCGCCAGGTAGGTTTCCCTACCAGAGCCCCGTTGGCGCCGGTCCTGTCGCAGCCACTAGGTTAAACACTTGGCTTACCGCTAGCCCGCATGAGAGAAGGGATGGGATCGGTGGAGCGAGAGAAAGTATGACCCGAAAGCAATGATAATGAACTATTTACCACTCCGATTTTTAAAATGAAAGCATTACCAACTAACCTTTATTCATAATAAATATAATGCACACAAACAAAATAATCAATGGCCCGATCAAACAATTCAAAATTGCGCACACTAGAACCGGTCGAGAAACCGCCAGAGTACTTTGTCGGCTACAAGATGGCCGACCGAGACGCCCGCACTTGCACCACGTCGCCTGACGTGCCTTGCGCGTGCCCACATCCACGGGTCCTTTGAGGAACGCCCGCCTCAACTATCTATAGTCGGACTTTGAGCCGGGCGTGCCTCACTCCCGGGTGTCGCGAGAGTCTCGGTCAGCACTGCACTTAAACCCAGGCACGTGGTCCCACGGTCATACTGCGCGAGGTCGAGGGAAGCGAACACTGGATAATCGAAAGAATTATAAAGATCACTCACCTCGCGTAGTTGGCCTTATCTCCTTCCATATTTGCTTATTATAAACGGCCCCTCCGACCTTTTCCAAATTCCTACCTTGTGGTTTTTCGGTCGTCGCGGATACACCGCCGCCAAGTCAGAAAACGTAAGTGACAGGTCCTGCGTTCCTCTTCGCTTCCTTCCTTCTCCAGCCTTCGCGTCGTGCCTCTCGATTGGTCGGTTTGAGTGAAGATGGCTGGCCTCTCGATTTCGGCCAATGGGTGCCTTTGCACCTCTGCTGCGCGCTGCCCATTGGTCCTCACGTGCTACCTCGAATATGGTCGTTTACTGAACCACAGCAGCGTGGGGTCGTCCATCCATGCCGTGATGCAGGGCTGGTTGACTTAGTTACGTACTGCCTTCGACACTGCGAGTGAAGCTTAACGGTATGTGGTTGCAGGGTTGGCTCGTCCTGTGACTCACCGCCGACCGTGGCGCTGAGGTGTAGCATGTACTGCGAAACATGGCGATTAGTTGTGGCACCACTCTAATTGGTCGTGGAGCATGGCCGTCTGGTAATGACGCCATGTTTTGGTGCCGGCGATGGAAGGTGGCGCTGAGGTATGGTGTGTACCGCGAAACATGGCTGCTAGTTGCGGCACCCCCCACCTATTCGGTGCAACATGGTCGTCCAGTAGTGACGCCATGCCATGCGCGGGACCGGTGCGCCGCGCTGACTTTGTTGCATCCTCCCGTCCTGCTTCCTTGTTGTTGGCTGTCTGCGTTGTCTGCTAGCTGTCAGTTTGCTACGTCGTTTACTTCTCGACCCCGTTCGTGCGAGTTGCGAAAGGTTACAATTAATTTACAAATAAGGGTACTCTGGCGCTTCGGAGAAGCGAGTATTATTATATTTTAATTAATGGTGCCTTAATCTACCCTTATTTTTCCTGAGTGGGCGGTAAGCGTGCATTTTTCCTTATAATAATATTGTCCGACCGGCCTTTTCCTCGGGTTCCGAGGTTAAGTCTGGCTTCGGCGAGACCCTGGAAAGTTGTTTTTCACAACTTTCTGCGCTTTCACCGAAAACATCGTTACAACTCCCCCGGGCCTAGACGAAGCCTACCGGCTTTAGTTACTCGCGCTGTGACCTCGTCTCTCCTCCCCCAGTGCCCCCCTGCCCGCACCTTCGCGCGACTCCTTTGCAAGATAGCCCCGGAAGCACGTTACGTGGAGAAATAAACATGTCAATCAATCAAGTCAAAAGAAACTACATTGTAGCCGGTCCACTCTGGGTCCTATACCAGGTCCTCCCAGATTCGGATGGCTCTCGCTTCTGGGTCTCTTAGACCTACCTTTGCAATCTGAAACGCCTATCCTTTCCTTGTTCCCGTCTGCCTATCCTTACTTAACTTATTTCAGGGCAAGGACTAGGTGGAACTTTCCCTATCGAGCTTAATCTAGGGCTTGGGGAATGAAGGACAAGTAGTTTTGGCACTCTTGGTTTATTCGTGGGTCCTACCCGATCCACTCTTTTGCTCCTCTACATCACTGCTAATAGTCTAGTGGTAGGAAAATAAGAAAAGAAAAAAAATTAAGATAAGTAAAATAAAAAAAAAACTACGTCTCGTATTTTTGGCGATAGGAGCAAAGAAAAGAAAAATTCCGAGATAGAGTGCGAGAAGGAGTGTGAGAGACAAAGAAAATCAAATAATACAAGATCATAATACGGAGAGAAAAAAAACGTGTTATTCGGTTTCGATGGGGTCGCCGAGACCGCCCTCGACGTCTTAGCCGAAGTGTCCTGGGGTAGGACATACCTCTCGACGGTGTCCCCGCCCTCCGCATCTAGTGCAACTGATGCCTCCCCGTAAACCCCAGACCGTGGATCCGCGGCCCCTGCCGCCGGTTGGTCGCGTCTGCGCCTCCAATATAAATGGACGGGTCGGAGACGTTCCCATGTCCCTGGTTCTCACGGGCCTCACTGAGGGACTACGCCAGAACCCTTCTAGGCGTCGTTTCTCCTTTTCCTCTACCTTACGCTGGTCGGCCTCTGCGCGAGCCTTCCTATTGGCCTCCTCCAAGCGTCTTCGTTCGGCCAGTTCACGGTCGCGCCTGGCTTCCTCGATCCCCGCCGCGACTGCCTCCCGGCTGGACTGCTGTCGACGGGCCCATTCGCGTACGTGCTTGGGTGGTCGGTTCCGTCTTTTCGCCCCCGAAGAACCATCGCTCGCCTCCTCGGTTACCCTGGGTCTCGCTGGGCTGTCCCTGCTGGATGTGGATTCCCTCCGACTCGGTCCTGCCCCCGAGCGGGGCGAGTAGGTCGGGTCCTTGGCCATGCCGGCCGGTTCCCAGCGTGTCTGTGTGTCCCCTTCAGCCGATTTCAACCGGTGGACCATGGCTTCGGTGTGTGGTTGCGTGGCTTCCACTTGCTTTTGAGCCTCGCCCTCGGCTGCCGGTGGACCCGGCAGGGCGATGATCTCCTTCCTTGTGATCGGGTTGGCATTCCCTCGGCCGGTTAGTTCCCGCCGATCTCCAGGGGGTGATGCCTCTAAGGCTGGTTGCCGTGGGACGTCTCACGCTTCTTCGCGCATCAACTCAATCACGCCCTGGATCGCCTGGCAGATTTTCCGGTGCTCCAGACGGTGATACTCCGCTGCGGCTGTGAGGAAAAGGATAATCTCATGTCGTGTACATTGTCCATTGACTTATCCGTTACTAAATACCCCTTATGGGGCCCCAAGATACATGCTTGCGAAGCTGGTATAAATCTGCTGTACTGTGGTCATGCAAAGGTTTAGGGGAACTACTTAGGGAGGGATTGACTACCTATTGTTCCACTACTCCCCCCTCCCTAGGCGATCCCTCATCGTGATAGGGAACTAGCGGTTTCACTGGAAACTTTCCCACTAATTGTCCGTCTTCCGTCCCTAATTCGTATACTGACGGCCCTAATACGCGGACCACGATGTAAGGTCTTTGCCTCCACTCCTCGTGCTCTGGTGAGGGCTATATTGGTGGTTCTTCCACCCTTCGGCGCAGGCTATTATAAGGCTTTGGTTCCCTACCTAGATGCAAGTAGGCCGGGCTGACTCCTGTGGTGCTATGCACGGCCGTGTTGTAGGCGAACCTAAAATCCTTTAGCTCGTCGCGTGGGCGATAGTTCGACCCATTTAGTATAGAGGTCTTCGAATACCACCAAGTATTCGAATCCCAATGCTGCTTTTGGCCAAGGGCCCATTACATCGGTGGCCACTACGGTCCAAGGCTGCTGCACTACCCTGCGACCCATTAGGCCCGCTGCAGGTCTCTGGTCAGCCTTGATTCGCTGGCAGGTGTCACACGAACGTACCCACAGATAAATGTCGCGATACATGCCTGGCCAGTAATACTGGACCGAGGCTCTCCGGTAAGTCTTGTCGATACCCAGATGTGCGGCTTGTGGATCGTTGTGCACCTCGTCAAAGACTTCTTGTCTTCTCTCGGCTGGTACAACCAACTTCCATGCCTCTAGGTCTTCGATTACCGGGTCTATTAACGGATTTGGACGATGCCGATATAACATTCCGTCCACGATCTTCCACCCATGGAATTTTCTTGGGGTTTCCTCCACCTCGCGCAGTCGTTTACGGTACCACTCGTCCTCCACCAGCTCCATGGCAGCTATGGGGATTGCTACTTCCTCCTCATACATCCGAGAAAGGGTGTCAGGCACGTGGTGCAAAGCTCCTTTCCGGTGTACGACCTCGAAGTCGTATTCGAGGAGGTCAAGTGCCCATCGCGCCAATCGACCAGTTGGATTATGGAGATTATGTAACCATCGTAACGAACTGTGGTTGGTGATTACTGTGAAATGAAACCCTTCCAGGTAGTGACGGAATTTTCTAACCGACCAAATCACGGCTAGACACTCCTTTTCTGTGACCGAATACTTTCTTTCCGCGTCCGACATCGTTCTACTGGCGAAAGCGATCACCCTCTCAACGCCATCTTGCATCTACGTTAAGACTGCCCCGAGGCCGAAGTCGCTCGCGTCGGTCTGGAGTACGAACGGGACTTCAAAGTCGGGATATGTCAAAATCGGTGCCGTAGCGATTTGTTCTTTAAGCTTAGCGAACGCGCTTTCCTGTTCGGTTCCCCATTCCCATGGGACGCTCGTTCTAAGCAGTCTGTTCAGTGGTTCCGCGTCAGTCGCAAAGTCCGGTATGAAGCGACGATGCCACGATGCCATCCCCAAGAACCGTCTCAGTTGCTTTATTGTTCTTGGGGCTGGGTAGGAGAAAAGAGGCTCAACCTTGTCCGGGTCGACTTGTAAACCCCTCTGATTCACTAGAAATCCGAGATAACGTACGGTCAGTCCCCCGAATTTGCATTTCTTAGAGTTTATAGTCAGTCCGGCACTCTGTAAGCGATCTATTACTCGCACTACCCATTCCTGGT
>CAKNWW010200802.1:0-12422 GCA_932074435.1 Andricus kollari
TGTCGCGCAAACATTTTTCTTGATGGCACATAGCAGCGTATTTGCCGCGCATGTAGGTGGGAAAAAAAAAACCCAAAAATTAACGGGGGGGGGGGGGCTGGTGTAACTGGCCTATCAAATTTTCAGTTTTTTAATGATATTTAATACAGTGACCATGCACGTAAAATGATCATTATTAGATTCAAAATGACACATTTATGCATCTTTATCTCAAAAATATATTTAACACTATTCACTAGTACCATTATTGATAGCTGAAATATAACTATATCATACTAAATAACAAAATGAGTTTGAAAACTGGACTAAGCCGTCCGAAAAACAATGGTTAACATATCCTTGTAATATGTGTAGTTCAGCAATAACACACTTTTCTACTATGTACATTGTACATGTCTTCATCTTCATTACAAAGGGGTGGACAACAATATCATAGACCCGTTTTAAATCTCCGTAATTATTTAAAGCAATGCAATAACTACCAGTTTCTAGAATTTCTGTATGACTTGTACTGCCCACATTATTTCGCTCATTATCATACACTTCTACCACTTTATTCTGACCATCTCTTAGATTTCTGAATGTTACAAAATAATAAGGACAGGGATACATGGATATTGCGGTTCGCATACCTTTAACAATGATCAAAAGTTTAAATTCTGAAACAAGCTTAAGGGAATGTTGTTGAGGTTAGTCAATTTCAATAAAATATGAATATTTTCATGTTTTATTTATTTTAAGAATTCTACACAGATTTATCAGCCTATGAACATTGAACACTTGTGAACTATCCTTTCCTACCAGTACTACCATCTTCGGGGTATAGATTTCTCGTTTTCATAGGAAACTTTGAGCCACGTGCGACAGTTCCGTGTGCCGCGAAAAAAAAACAATAAAAATGTAATACGTTTGCATCATGGTGATCCGTATCAAAATAAGTTATCCGGAAACAAAATCGATTGGGATTAAGTGATTATGAGAGAAATGGGCAAGATTACTTGAATCTGTGTGATTACCTAAGATTGGGTAACTAAGTTTTTGATAAAACGACAAAACGATTTTTTTTCATCTAATCATAAAGGACCCCGCGCAATTTATATTGCAAATGGGTTGCCGTAGAATTGTTTCGTCTTGTGAAATTTATTAGTTAAATAAACTACTAAATAATTCACTCAAGATGACACAATTCCATGGTAAGCCATTTACAATGTGAATTGTGCTGGGTCCTTTATGATTAGATGAACTACAAGTTTCGGTTAAATCAACCACAATCTTTTCTTAGATTACCAAAATACGTATTGGGATTGACTAAAATATTCTCTTGGATCGAACAAAAAATGTTCTTGGAACAAATATTTTTTATTAATTTTCTATTAATTGAATGTTTATAGTCGCATGAACTGCCAGCTGGGTCATTAGCGGCTGTACTATAGGTTAGTTATAAGCTGTAGGGTATCTGTCGGGTAGTATACCAAGGAACAAAAGCAAAGCTTTCTGAAAACACATCCAAGCCTCGCTTTCCTGCTTTGGTAATCGAACCCGCGCCAGCGTGCCTACCAAGGGTGCAGTGTTGAAACATAAGACAAGCATAATACCATCTGAGCTACGATAACTCCCTTACCAAATATTTTACTCTCGATATAATAACAATATTCTAGGGTTGATTCAACTAAAACTTTGTTCACTTAAACAAATCTTATTCTGGGTGTGGATAAATGCTCCGCACACAGGGCCCTTTCAAAATAAGAATATTTTTCCTACATTTTTTTCCTAATTGCATTTTGTAGTTTGAATTATATTAAGTGGCACTAAAGGAAGAACTTGTGAAGTATTCACGCTTCTTTTTGGCAACAATTTTTGTTGAGAGTAATAGTTTATCATTGGGGTTTTCAGAGCAGAAACCAAGAGTAAGGTTAACTCGATGGATGTTACGTGAATGGAAAACAAGACAAAATGTCTTCCTAAAGCTTTCAAATAGAAGAGATCCCTAAATCCGTTGGTAAGTTATTTTATCGCGCTCTAATATATATTTGCATCATTTATTCATTTAGTATTATTCCAAAATATGAAAGTTATTACCACTTACTTCGATGAATACTAATTACAATTCACCTAGTGTTTCTTGACTTTTTCTAATTTTACGACGAAAGTTCTTAATGTTTGTATTAAAACTTGGCGAATGAGTAGTAAGATGTTTTTTCTTAAATTTTACATAATAATCGAACCTATAAAGCTATTCCTAGTAGTCGAATGATAGCCGTATATGAATCAACTCAACCAAAAAAAATTTTTCGTGGACACTCATATTTGAATACATATTATTGTTTATATTAAACTTAAATAGAAATATTAGTGATGAAAATTGTACCATGGAAAATTAGATTTAAGACCATTAAAGATACGTTTTAAAGTAGTTCATTTTATATTTTATATTGGGCTGTAAATTATGCCTCGGCCATGTGTGGACACTGAACATGCTTTAAAGGCATTTTTTGGACATTTAATGTTATTTTATTGTGATTTGCGTAAACAACATCAATTTTTTTACTATGAAGACTGTTAACAGACAGTAAAAGGAAGATTTCGTGCCGATACTTTTTACAGTATAACCAATAGTTTTGACTATTTACCTCTTGGACACGAAATTTCCCTGTCTGTAGAAAATTACCCATATATCGTAGCCATGTACAGACTTTTTACCCACAGTACATCTCAGAAAATTCGCCACTTTTCATCTGATTGGATGATGCACCTGTGTTTACTTAAAAATTATTTCAACTATCGGCAGATGAGGATACATATCTTTTCTTCTTTGTGCTCAGAACGACTCTTGATTTAGAATCGTAATTTAATCATCAGACCTGAATCGTTGTTGTCGCTCTGTGTGTTAATTTTTCGTTTTAATATTGAAGTAACGAATTGCTTTTGATGTTTCCCTGAAAGTTTTTCTAAAAATGTTATCACATTTTCTCGAGCCTTAGCAGGAGTTCCACACAGAAAAAGTGAGGGTTCAGTAAAGTTGCGGCTCAAGTAAAAGTTGGTATCATTTAGAACTGAGACTCCAATGGAACTCATTTTAAGGGATCCTTTTAGTTCGTTGATATCTGATAGATGGCTATTCATAGTTTCAACTGCGCATGTGCCGAAAAGCGCTGGCCTATTTGAAATTAATAAAGAGTATGAATAATCATACAGATAAGTATTAACAAACATTTTTTATTCTTTTGAAAAACAAATTAAATTGAATGACAGAAGTATCTACCTTCCTAAGAAAATGTAATGTTAACGTAATATTGCAAGTTTATATTATATCATTTTAAATAGTGCCGCGCTTTTTTGGTACATGCGCAGTTGAAATCGTCGGATTTTCAACATAAACTTAAAAGCGGTCATATTTCATGTGCACTATCTTCCTTTCAAGAATGACTAATATCTATAATTTTAGTTTCTTCATTAAATTTTTTTAAGTGCAATATTATTTAATTCGAATTACAAAGTAAAATATACACCATAAACTTGTAAAATCTTCGTAGTGACTCAAGGCTGAAGTGAAAAAGGGCTCCATTGGAACCGTTTCAATCCAGAGTTTGGGTTAATTTAGATACCATTTATCATTTCCTTTTCAGCAAGAGAGGTTCCTTTTTGTTGCAGCTCCTTTGGAACCAAAAATTGGTTCCAATGGAAACCCTAATTTTTTCTGCACAAGAATGATGAATATCTTTGGCTATGATTTCTTAAAAACCCTTTTTACAGATCTGAATCAATTTTCTTGAATCATCCATTACTTTTCCAGTTTTGTACTGCTTGAAGCACAATAAATTCAATTATTTTCATCAATATGGAATATGGATAAATACTTGACGTTCATGATTTCTGCCTTTCTTCACTTTAATGTGACCTTTGAATTTTCCTGTTAAGCCTATATTACAATTACATGCATTGCTATTGGCCCTGGACTTTTTCGATAACTTTATGTCTTGATAATTTGGCGTAGTTGGTGAAGCTCATTTAAAGTATTTTTTTTCATGTTCGAGAAGGATAATACATGTACCACAAACGCTTAATGGAAACTTGGATTCAGATCTTTTTAAATCTTCATTTATAAATTTTCTTATAAGGGTTTCGATCTTTTGTTTATACAGAAAGAAGTTATTTTATTCTTTCCAATGGCGATTCTTTTACAAAAGAGATTCTATGTGAGGACATTGAAACTTCCTAGACAACGGATGCTGCTCATTTAAAGTAGTCCGGCTATTGGACCGGTCACGTTGAAACGTCATAAAAATTAGTTTTTTCTTACAGAGAAATATGTCCTCTTTCGCATAATGCCCTTTTTAGGGACCTTTCCAGGTTACAATTTGAATTAACTCTGTTTGAAGTCGTATCATAAAACATGGGATCTTATGGAGAGGCCTTTCGCGGGCTCCAAAAATTGTTAATTTCGGCTTTAAAATACGTTGAAAATTGTCAGAAAAACTGTTTCGGAGACAGAAAATATAATGTGAGATTTGAATTACTGCTCATTTGTACTTGCTTCCAGGGTATTTCAGGTTAATTTGAGCAAAACATACATAACGAGAACGGTGTGGCGTTGACTAAGGTTGGCAGCACAGCTTCTGCGATTCACTTATATTTTGGTTATTTATTCTTTTTATAACCTCGCGCACCTTTTCTCGCCGATTGGTTTCCGAATTCTTAATTATTCGTCCCTTTTTATGCTTTTTATCTCGCGGAGACATGATGCCGCTCTTCAACATAAATGTTTAGCCGGTTTATTGCAGGTTATGTTTACGTACTCGACTCGAGTCAAATGAACATTTAAATTTACATTTTGTTGTTAAATAAAAATATTTTATTTATATTGATCAGTATGAAAATTTAGTACTCAATTTATTAATGGATAAGCTGGCCAAATTTTGGATTTAATTCCAAATACCAGAAAAAATAATGGACGTAGCTTTGACTAGCTTTTCCAGTAGCCGGACTACTTTAAAACGTAAAACTGCAGTTGTTAAACTCATTTTAACTTTTACTGTGATAAGGTGCGTTCCAAATTAAACAGGACTTTTTGAAAATGATAATAACAAATTTTTGTTTGGCAAACCCGATTTAGCTTATTCAATATAGTCCCCTTCGGACTCAATACAGCGATTCGCATGGAAAACATGTCGAATGAGTGTTTTAGTTCGTCAGTCGAGATGTCCTTCAGGATGTCGGCATTTGCCTAATTGGCACCGTACGACTTTTACCTTTTTGGGAAAATGCATTTGCCGATAAAAGGAAAGCGTTTTAAGGACGTAGAAGCCATCCAAGAGGCTTGTACCGACATCCCGAAGGACATCCCGCCTATGTAGAAACCGCCCCAAATGTCCCCATTTCCATTAGGGCAGTAGTCAGAATCTCACTAGAACAACTGGACTAGTAAGTTCTAATCAGGACCTTTTAAGGCACTGTTAAGATTTTTTATTCCTTATGGCTATAAAAACTATGTGCGTCTAGTTAGGCCCTAATCTTGTATTTGAGCCAGGCTTTATTTGATTCCTGATTTAGATAAAAGAACCCAACAAATTTCTACTCAGGCACTCGTCGGGCCTTAGTTAGCATACCTCAGATAAACTTTTTGAAGATGGCGCTGCAAGTATATTTGATGTAGCGCCATCTTCGGAAGTTTGTATGCACTAAATTATACTTTAGTAGACAGGCCCATGGCTGCCCCAACAACACGTGACAGCAAACTGAAATTGATTTTCATCTGAAGCATCCGAGTGTTTAAAAATTGTAAACAAGTGTTTTTAATTAAAATAAAGCCACGTAAATTTTTATTAAATAAAGTTCGAGCAGTAGTTTTGTTAAATTCTAATATAACCAAAAGAATTTAGGTAATTTATTTCTTCATCTTTAAGAATAACTTTACTTTGCTTAAAATAAAGCTAAAATTGTTTTTAATACGTGAAATATAAGGCAAATAGTTAAATTTGTGATGTGTATGTGACCTTCAGTGAAAAATCATGAAAATAATCATTTGTCATAGTAGAGTGCAAATTTTCAATAATCAGATGCTGTATTGAGTTGTATTGAGTCCGAAGGGGACTATATTGAATCAGGTTTAGCCCAACAAAATTTTGTTAATATTATTTTTAAAAAGTCCTGTTTACTTTGGAACGCACCTTGTGTGTGTTTATATAAATATGTGTGTGTGTGTGTGTGTGTGTCATTTTAAATCGAATAATGATCATTTTACGTGCATGGTCACACATTAAATATAATTTAAAAGCTAAATATTTGAGTTGAAAATATTTTGGGAATAGGATGATCTGCTATTTTCGTGTTTTCATTTTTTGAAGCCTAAAATGCATCCAAATAAAGTACCTTAGCCAGATTTCCTTGAAATTCTCATCATACCTATGATTGTTTGAAGCACACTGTGAAAAGTACACGTTGCGCTTCTTTTTCGAATTATTTAATAGCATCCTGCAATTAATTTTATCTCTCAGAAATTAAACGAACTTTCACGCAAACTGAAACACTGGAAACTTCTTTATTTACAATACAGTGACCTGCATAAATAAAGTTTAAGATGAAGTAGGCTAGCATGCAATCAATCCTCTCGAAGATTTGTATCGTATGAACATGATGGGAATTTACGATTACTCAACTTCAGCTGCACAACAAGTTTTTCTTCGTCAGAATATGACACCGTGCGCGAGAGTTCATCCGACTTTATGTTTGAAAATTTGAATGTTTAAAACCTGTTTGAAACCTCTAACTACTTCCTGCCTTTTTTGGCTTCAAAACATTACAAACTATATTCCAGAGATCCATCATCTTTTCTAGTAATTTTTTTTTCTTTTTTTGCAAATCTTGTCAACTTCAATTATTCATTTTTTTCGCAACAGTAGTAAGTTTTAAATTGAATGTATTTACGTCACATGAGCTCACTTCCCAAGAAGAAAGGAGCTGTACACTTGTTTTGGACGTTTTTTCAATTAAATATTATTGCTTTAAAACTAACCCAAATAAAGTTCGTGAGTAGCGAATTCAAAATGAAAGTTGACAAGCTTTACGAGGGTAGTAACCATTTTTTATAAGGAGGTTTAGACTATTCTACGATATAATTTATAATATTTAGATAGTTCCAAAGGTTTTATTTCATTTAATTTCATCTATCTTCACTGATAAAATTAATTTAATGTTATGAATAATTCTTTCACAGTAATAAAAGTGCAATTGAAAAAAATATTTAGTTAATAATTTATTTTAGTGCACTTCAAATTTGTTGATTCTATCTTCAAATCCCTTGAAAATTTTTTAAGTCCCTTCATATTTGTTAAAACTTCGAAATCTTTGTAATCTTTGTAATCTTGAAATATGGTGTAATCTCAAAAGTCGAGTAACCAACCGATCGTAATTTACTAATGTCTCACCTTACACGTACCGGCCAGAATTGTCAGTCAACTAAAAAAATCGTATTAAAAACACGCCTCTCTTTTTTTTCGTGGTTATCTGAGTAATAAGGTAAATAGTTCAATTACAAAGATTAAAAAAACCGTTAGAAAGCTTATTACATTTTTCGTCGATTGGGTCGTACTTGAAGTATTCTAGATAAACAGATGCCAAGAAAGCATGTGAGAAAGTCCCGACCTGTTTTCCGTTTTTGATCAATTTTCGATTTTCAGTTTCCACTTTCTGCATGCTTCAGGAAAGTGAATAAAAAGAATTGAAACCTCGCCAAATTAAAGCCTAAAATTTCCTCTTTAAAATGAGACCAGGAACATAATTAAATATTTACTTGCCCTCGAATTATCATAAAAAATGTGGAAGCGTGCCCAAGACGAAAATCGGTTCGTCGAGCAACAGGAAACAACAGACGAAAGATTGCTGTCACCACTCGACCGACCTATTTTCGTCTTGGACACGCTTCCACATTTTTCATGATCATTCGAGAACAAGTAAATATTTAATTATGTTATTGGTCTTATTTTAAAGAGGAGACTTTAAACTTTAATTTAGTGATGTTTCAATTTTTTATTTACTTTCCTGAAGTATGCAGAAAGTGGAAGTCGAGGATCAAAAATTGGTAAAAAACGGAAAACAGACCGGGTCTTTCTCACATGCTTTCTCGTCCTCTGTTTAGAGGTCGTGCATAAATTCCGTTACACTTTTTTAGGGGGGGGGGGGGGTCTAGCTTATATAACCACGAAAAAAGAGAGACATGTTTTTAATACGATTTTTTTTAGTGAACTAACAATACTGGCTGGTACTGTAAAAGGAAGCTTTGTGAGACATGTGCGGTAAAGTACTACACCTGTTTTAATTCCAGAAAAAGTAATAGTATATTATGAAGTGGAAAGTTCCGGTTATCCGCTTTATCCCACACTATCCCTCTTAGTCCCATTTTACAATAATTTTGAAACTTAATGGAGTTTTATTATTTTATATTAGTATACTTACATCTTCAAACCACATTATGGGGAAAACGATGTCTGGGAAGGAAGCAACCTGCTTAATGTCTCTCACTTGACTTACAGCGAGATTAATTTGAATACGGGCCCTTGCTCTCAGGGCTGTGCCCATTGTCGGCTGCACATCGATGAAGAGCTGATGCTTCTCTGGATCAGGTGCAGACACACCAATTACTGCTTCTCGTAGCGAGGGGTCCGCTAAAATATAAAATATTGAATTAAAATTTAAAAACGGGATCATGAGCTTTTTTTTGTGACAACAATGGAAATCATGATACTGTACACGATGCAATATTATATGTTAAGAAAAGCAAAACTGGATCATCAAGACTACTAAAATCACTGCAGAGAGTCATGTTTAAATCATAAGGCACATTTAAGATTTTTGAAAGTTATTTTTGTATCTCCGGTGAGGACTTCCTTGGAATAATGTACTTTCGCAATTCGCTCTCATAAAAGATTATAATCCCCTATGAGCAAATCGGGCTCTGCATTTTCATCTTTTAATACGAAACCTTCCGAGAACACAACATGATTTCAATACAAATAATTAAACTTTTCTTTATTCATTTTATGTAAAAAATATTATTTTTAACAGTTTGTGTTATGTGAGCCCAGGATTTTTAAAATCATTATCAAAAATAGTAAAATTTTTATTTTAAATCAAAATTTAAAACTCAAACATTCCCTAACTAAATAGACAATTATACATCAAATGTAAATAAAAAAGAATAAAAAAATACATTTTTACCAGGGAAAATAAAGTAGAAGCGTCTGTTAATTAAAAGCAGTTATACAATTAGCACGCACATGCGAATGAAGTCAGCAAAGGAGCGTCAAAGTGATTTCACTGGGACGAAGAAAGAAAGTAAAAGGGAATAGTATATTATGCTACATGGTGAAAATGCGCGTCCTTCCGAGAAGCATACGATACTTATTTCCCGACTTAACTACAACAGCCGCGTATATCTAGCCCGATTTGCTGGGATAACCTCACTTATTCCTAACCAATCGGCGCATGCTCAGTTCCGCTATATTACTCCCCGAAGGGAGTAACTTTAAAGTAAGGACGATTGGTCAGGAATGGGTGGGGTTATACCCGCAAATCGGGCTGGATATGCGGCTATTGTAGTTAAGTCGGGAAAAAAAGTTAATAAAATCACTTTACAGAAAAAGTTCTCGCAACAAGGCAAGCATTCGTGAGACTATCAGTTCTTTTACTCCCACGCGATAGATTGTTGTTAAAAATAGATCTCTAGGAAAGAATAATTGTAAACCGTAAAGGCATCTCCGCTAGATAAACACAATGTGGTGATTTCGTGAAACCGGAAGAGCACGCAGGACAAAATATGGATTACGAAAGCCAAGCGATTATTTTAGGCGTCTATGGCCTGCAATTTCCGATTCAAGCCACGCACACAATTCCGCATTTTATGCACATCGATGATTTATTGCGCCCCGAGGAACTTCGAAAAAATTTAAACTATATTTTCAAACGATTGATTTAATCACTATCTGTGGCTACTTTCGTTTTCAGAAAAGTAGTAATTCGACTTTCCTTTCGTTCCTAAAGGAAAAATTTGATTTCTATTATTCATTAATTAGTTATTAATTATCGTGAAAGCTTCCAAATAATTAATTATAAATTGCAGCAGAGAAATAAGCTTTTATATATAAGTTAGATATAAGATAAGTTAGGATTTAGGCAAGAACACTGGTAGAAATTAATAAGTGGTACAACAATATTTGTGATTAAATTAACTCTAAAATATTGCTGGTATAGATACAGCCATACAGTATGTCTGTTTTGGCCATCCGATTCTTGTTGCTTACGAAAGTAGACGCGCAGGCGCGATCAAGATGCGCCTGTTGTAAACTAAACAAAGCGAGTCGGGTAAATCAGTCATACAAAGGGTATTGCTAAACGACAACATTTCAGAGATAGTTCCCTCAAGCAAATGTTTAATAGAATTACACATTTTATACAATAGCAACACAAATATTACATTTTTGTACCACAAATATGAGTAACTTGTATTTTTCCATATTTCAGTAAGGGCATTTCCTACTCTTTATCATTGAAGTACACGTATTATATTATAAATATACTCATAATTTTTCAACCAACGATCATATTGTTAAATCAACATTATTATTTCTATCAGTGAAGAAAAGAAAATTGTACATATAAGTTTCTAGTATAAAAAAGTGTATTCCAACAATTTGAAGTAATTCAAAATCCACGATTCCTTATACCGACATTCGAGATTTATCTATGGGCTCAGTTACACCGACGAGTGTAAAGTAAGCGCGCGTAGAATAAGCTAGCTTAAGGCGCTTCAAACGAGTCGGTTTCGCTTGATCCACTATTCGTATGAAAGGATGAATTGTTGAACGTAATATTTTTACCACATATTCTAAAGGCAATTATACCGTTTTAAACAAAGAGCTTTTTCCGGGAAATGTTCTTTTTTTTTTATTGTGATTGAAAATGTTTTTTTTGCGCCTGAAACCGGCAGCCCAGCGTACACAATAGTCAGAGTGTTGCCGGTTTCGGGAGCAAAAAAAACATTTTCAATTATAAAAAAAAACAAGAACGGTGTAATTGGCTTAAGATTCTGTGGTAAAAATATTACCTACATTCAACAATATTCATCATTTTAGACCTACAGTGGATCAAGTCAAACTGATTCGTTTGAAGCGCCTTAAATGAGAGTGGCCAGGTTTGTGTCGACGAAAAAGGGCGCAGGGACTCCACGTATGCAACAGAGAGCCACTGCCGAAAACTAGCTTATAAATTCAGCATGGACAGGAACCCACGAATTTCCGAGAAGTCGGTAAGAATCGGTAACAGGAAAATCTTAAGAGTCAGATAGTTCCTTTTAATTAAACTTCAAGAGGAACGTTTTTGACCTCGCATTCAACAACGTTTTCTTTATAACAATTTATTTAACTAATTGTATGCAGATATCACAATGTGCCTCCATTTCTAAAGACGCTTTACGAAATTCACTTAATTACTATATTCGAAGAATACAAGATCAAAAACATCAAGAGGCTCTTGATAAACTGTTAATAGGTACAAATTAATGATATGCATGATAGTAAATTAGAGTTTTATTTCTTCTATTTTTGGCATAGAATAAAAAAGGAGTTCGGCGATTTCAATCTCTTGACATTTTAATACAGGAAAAATAAAATTAAAATTAACATATATTCTTAATTTTAATTACAGAAGATTCTGTATGAAAAAATATCCTTGTATTAATATCATTCTATCTTAGTGGAAACTAAATGTTTTTTTAAAAACAATATGACATTTTTATGTTTTTATTTTCACGTCTGTTGGTAATTCACGCAGAACATTTGCCGATTGTTTACTTTTTTCTCAGTTTGAATCTCGTACGTTCCTCTTGCGACATTCACTGTTAGGAAAATCGGTATTAAATTTAATACAAATGTATATGAAGTCATTTGAAAACACGGTAGTTGAAATTTAATATACATTAAAATATGTATAGCTGTACACTTTATATTAAATATAATATACAGGTCGATATAGCAGCGTGCTTGAAAACTCAAAGTGCTTTTATTTCTTTAAATCTTATCAAATATTCGCAATTGATGTAATAATTTCGAATTCGTCGATTGAATTGGTTTTTATGGTCAAAGTGCAACGTACATGTGGACCTCTTTCCAAAATTTGCCCTGAATGGTAGAAATTTAATTTGAGTACAGTTGATTGTAGGTTAGGTCTGCCATTTATCTATACTTAATTGAACTTTTAGACTTAGAATCCGATTTTATTTTTGATACATTGTAAGAAGGTATCATGTTTTATTATTAAGAATAAAAAATTACTGCTAATCTTATTTTAATTTTGTGTAAAATGGAATTATCTGAGCGATTATCATGAATGTATATATGAAATTTAATAAACACGTACGTAAATAGCGATTT